>JAFJMP010000056.1:0-137342 GCA_029692085.1 Gymnothorax javanicus | reverse complement strand
TTAAATTCCAACCAAACCGAATGGACGACTGAGCGGAAAGCTTTGCGGTGCTCCGCCTCCTCTCTCCTCCAGTTTCTCCTGGGTGTAGTAGCCAGTCTTTTTTATCTGGGTTCTCAGCTAAGCCCTGTGATATTTTTAGGTTAGTATATTAATAGTACCGGGACTAGATAAATTCAAGTTGGCTTATTAGGAGTGCTTATTATCCATAGAGTTTCTCAATTTGGTATTTCATTTCTGTTAACTGAAACTAAGCCCTGTTAAAAAGAGGCTTATTATCCATTCATAGTTCCCCACGGTTTCTATTGTGACTGCTGCTTAGGGCTTCTCAGGTTAATAAATAAATAAATTGTGGTTCCTGAGCTTCTGTCTCGGCATTAGTAATTTTCTTTGTTATCTAGGGTGGCGAGATCATTAGGTAGGGGGTTCAAAATGTGGCCAAAACTATGTGATGGTTGCAGGATGATCGCACTTTTGGAAAGAGATTTCAGGGGTGGGCTTGTCTGTCACGGTGCCCAGCTAATTGAGCATCTGGAGAGCAAGATCCTTGATCTTCAGGGCCAGTTAGCGACCGCGACATAGTTCGTGAATCAGTAGAGTTCCTAGAGGAACTAAGTAGTATGTCATTTAGAGCAGTGGTTCTCAACGTCAGTCCTGGGGACCCCATGTGTGTGCTGGCTTTTGTTCCAACCACAGTTGCAATCGTAGGATTTTAACAAGCTGCTAATTTGTCTTAATTATGTGCATTTAATGTTTAGAGCAGTTATTTGCCCTCTTGACCCACAACTTAACAGAAATATCTATTTGCCATCAAAATTTCAAAAATACCATTCGCACATTGCAGTATATCGGAAATAACAGCATAAAATGAGAAAACAATGTAACCAATCAAATTAATGATGTAGTTGGCTCCTAATTAGTGAAAACTACTTGGCTCATCATGACAAATGTAGTCCACAAACAAACCAGTTTTGTGTTATGTTGATCTGATTAAGTTCACCTGAAGCTTTTTGAAAGAACTTGAAACAGTTGTGTCCAGCAGCCTAATCTGGGGTTTATTGATTTCCTCAGTGTATAATTTGATCTGTTTGACATGTTATGTTACTTGACATTACTTGCAGTATTGCAATAAACACAGTATCTTCAAGGGTGTTTTATTCTTCATTGCATGTATGGATGTTCCTATGTAACATTTGACTAAAGAGATATATTAACAACTCTGAACATGAAAAGCACCTAATTAAGACAGTCACAGCTTGTTAAAGTTCTACAATTGCAATTGTGGTAGGAACAAAAGCCAGCACACACATGGGGTCCCCAGGACCGACGTTGAGAACCACTGGTTTAGAGAAATGGTTTGTGCGCCCAAAGCAGGGTGGTGTGGGGACCCTAGAGCAGGCAGGGGAGAAAGTTAGGTGACGGTAGGGCGTCAGCGCAGGAAAGGGCGTGCACACGCAGACAGCGACAGCTCCTCCAGTGGTTGAGGTGTCCAACCGATTCCGGCCCTTGCAGGAACTCAAAATTGGCCCCTGACCCTGAGAGTGAGGGGACTGATGAGCAGCAGGGCACCCTGTTGGCCTCTACCCCTCAGAAAAAGAGAGTTATTGATAGTGGGGACTCAATACTTAGAGGAATAGACAGTTTAGTCTGTTTGCGCGACAAGGAGTCTCAAATGCAGTTGTGTTGCCTGCCTGGTGCCCAGGTAGGAGACCTCCTGGCGGCGTCGGACAAGCTCCTGGCCAGGCGGGGGGGGGACCTAGTTGTCATGGTCCATGTTGGGACTAATGACATAGGTAAGGGGTAGGTTTGAGGTTCTGCAAAGCAAATTTGTTGAATTAGCTGAAAAGCTTAGGAGCAGATCCTCCACGGTAGTGTTCTCCGGGATTCTACGGTACCACGTGCAAGCAGGGAAGCAGAATTTTATCTGGAGGTTGCTGCACGGGCTCTGAACCTGGTGTAGGAAAAAAAGAATTATAGGTTTATGGGGCACTGGAACTACTTCTGGGACAGGGGTGACCTGTTCAAGCCGGATGGGCTACACCTGAACCGGAGGGGAACCTTTGCACTGGGTCAGCGTATGCTGAGGGTAGCAGAGAGTTATTTAAACTAGGGACTTGGTGGGCAGGGAGGTTAGAGAGTGTTATACAGAGGAAATGCAGACTGCCCTGATGGAAGCTGACAGCGTTACATGCACTATTGATGATATATTTTAAAAGCAAAAAAGCGTGGTGAGGGGCTTTGAGCAGCGGGCACATGGGAAATTGAAGGGAAGAGCGTTCTGATAACCTGAAATGTTTTTATCTAAATGCAAAAGCATAAAAAATAAATTTCGAGAACTTGAGGCCGTTATGATTAGTGAAGGCTATGACATAGTTGGGATTACAGAGACATGGCTTAGTGAAGAGGATGGAGATGAGTATAATGTAGAAGGTTATAAGCTCTTTAGGAAGGATAGATGCAATAGGCGAGGAGGGGGTGTAGCACTCTATGTGAACGAACACATAAATGTGCAGGAAATTCCTGAAATTGAACATTCCTTGCCCTGCGAAGATATCTGGGTCAGGCTCACTGGCAAACACGAGACTGGTTTAAACATGGGTGTATGCTATCGACCACCAGCTTTGGACAGTACAGTCAATGAAATGCTCTTTAAGAGGATTACGCAAGCTTGTAGAGGAGGAAGGACTATTATTATGGGAGACTTAAATTATCCTGGTATTGATTGGGAAAAGGTGAAAGGACAGGGGAGGGGGAGGAAGAATTTCTAGATGTCATAAATGATAATTTTTGGTGCAGTATGTTAATAAACCTACAAGAGAGAAGGCAATTTTAGACTTAGTGCTCTGTAATGACCCAGATAGAATTAGCAATGTTGAGGTACGGGAGCCACTTGGGACAAGTGATCACTCTACTATTAATTTTGAGGTTTCATGGGAAGTTAAAAAGGTGTATTCAAAAAGAAAATTTTCCATTTTTGGCGAGCAAACTTTGACAGGATGCGCTCATATCTAAGTGAAATAAAATGGGAGACACTCCTGGACTGTGAGTCTGTAACTGAGATGTGGGAAAAGATTTAAGGGGTTTTACTTGATTCACAATGCAAATTCATTCCAAAGGTGTCCAAAAAGTAAGCTGAAAAAAGCAGAATCCTCAGTGGATGACCGCAGCTATTCGTAGGAGTTTGAGGGAAAAGAGGAATCTTTATAAGATGTACATAGAGGATAACAATGAGATTACTAAGGCCGAATACTGTAAAATGCGGGCTGTGGTCAAATAAGAGCTGAGAAATGCTGGAAGACTGTATGAAAGACAAATTGCAGAGGGGGCAAAAACTAACCCTAAGCGCTTCTTTCAGTTCTGTAGTAGAAAAAGGAAAGTCAAAGAGCAGGTTAAGTGCATAAAGAATAAAAATGGATCGCTGCTATATAATAACAAGGATATTGCGGACACCTTAAACGGTTACTTTGTTGAGAATTTTACCTTAGAGCGGGTCTTTATTCGGCCAGAGGGCATGTCCAATGCTCAAGATTATTGAGCGGAAATTGAGGTTAGGGATAACGTAGTATTAGACAAGTTGCATAAACTAAAGGCAGATAAGGTGGCGGGTCCTGATGGCTTATATCCTAGAGTGCTCAGGGAAGTTAGTGAGATCATCTTTAAGCCGCTATCCGCCATCTTTAGGACGGTCTTTAGAAACTGGAGAAATACCAAATGATTGGAAACAGGGTAATATAATACCAATATATAAGAAAGGGGACCGTACTGAGCCAGGTAATTACAGGCCAGTCAGTTTAACTTGCATTGCGTGCAAAATATTGGAATCTATCATAAAAGATGAGCTGGACTTATTTCTTGAACGTAACAATATCTTGAGGGATAGCCAACATGGTTTCCGTAAGGAAGGTCATGCCTGACAAACCTTCTGGAATTTTTGAAGAGGCCACCAAGACTTATGATCAGAGCAGGGCTTATGACATCATATATTTGGATTTTCAGAAAGCATTTGAAACAGTACCGCATAAGAGACTAATTTTTAAAATGAGTTCCATTGGAGTTACAGGAGGTATTCTGAAGTGGATTCAAAACTGGTTGCAGGACAGAACACAAAGAGTGGTGGTCAGTGGTATCTCATCTGAGCTAGGTATGGTGGGGAGTGGCGTCCCCCAGGGATCGGTGTTGGGACCCCTGCTGTTCCTCATCTACATTAATGACCTTGATAGGAATATTGGGAGCAGATTAGTGAAATTTGCAGATGATACTAAATTGGGAGGTTTGGCAAATAGTTTAGAGTCCACTAAAGTGATTCAGGATGATTTGGATAGAATCCAGAATTGGGCAGAAATGTGGCAAATGAAATTTAAGGTAGCGAAATGTAAAGTAGTACATGTAGGTAATAAAAACATTAGACGGGATTACTTCATGGGAGGTTTTAAACTGGAATGTGCTCCACAAGAGAAAGATCTGGGAGTGATTGTTGACCAAACCCTCACAGGCTCTAGCCATTGTGCCGTAGCAGTTAAAAAAGCCAATCGGATGCTGGGATACATTGCCAAAAGTATTGAGTTCAAATCCAAGGAGGTGATGCTTCTTTTGTACAACACATTCGTCAGACCACATCTAGAGTATTGTGTGCAGTTCTGGGGACCATACTTTAAGAAAGACATAGAGGCTTTAGAGAAAGTTCAGAGAAGAGCCACAAAGCTAATTCCGGGTATTAAAGATGAAAGCTATGAGAAGAGGCTGAAGATCCTTAATCTCTTTAGTCTTAGGAAAAGGAGACTAAGGGGTGATCTGATTGAGGTCTTTAAATATGTTAAAGGGATTAACAAAGTGAATTATGTAGGATTCCTTCAACCAAGTTTTGTTAGTAGAACTCGGGGTCACAAATGGAAGCTGACCAAAGGTAAATTTAGCACTGATATTCGGAAATATTTCTCCACCCAAAGAGTAATTTCGATGTGGAATAGCTTACCTGACCATATTGTTGAGGCAGAGACCTTGGGAGTTTTCAAGAGCAGGCTTGACTTAAAGTTAGATACCATTGAGTCATTGAGTATCTGAAGTGATATATTCACGATAGTACAAAGAAACTGGCGAGCCTAGTTGGGCTGAACAGCCTGTTCTCGCCATTCATGTTATGTTATGTTATGTTATGTTATGTTATGTTAGACCTGATTAGCCTCAGCAGCATAATCCTGGTGAGCACTTTCCCATTGCAGGATGTCTGAAACACCCTGCACGCCAAACCCCGGTACACCACTTCAGCAGGCGAGCAAAACCATGTGAGGGGCCACATCACATCATGTGGTTAACCCTGCACTTGGGTGTCAGTGTAGTGACATAGACCAAACACCCTGCAACCCCTCTGTGAGCCAGTCGTCTCTGGTTTTCCCATGAGTCAACAAGCATCCTTCCCATTGCAGGATGGTCTCTAGTTTAGACACTGCGGGTGGCTAGGGGTGGTGCTGCCGGGGTGATAGGCCAATTAAACGGAGGAATTCTTCCGTAGCAAAATGGCAAATTTCAGTTCAATATGAATGATACAGCCAAATTGTATTTTTATAGCAAATATTGAATTCAGCTGCGTGAAATGTATCCAAGGTGAAGTTCTTTGGCGTGCTTATTTTTAGCAGATGCCACAAGGAATAGTTTAAGACCTGTAGAATGAACAGCTGCGTCCGAATCCTCAAAAAATTACATCGTATCCTCTAACTACTAACCACTTTTCTTTCACCTTCGTGGAAAACGTCATAAGGTAAAGGAAAGGTTTTAAAGGGAATTCCTAAGGGCTCAGAAAGACAACCGCGCGGCAAAGGGAATTGGAATGCACTTACACTAGGCAACGTGATCATGTGTCCCCTGCCCGTCATACACATTTCTTTTCGCCATTGGCCAGATGAATGGTCATCACTTGAAATATTCCTGCCATGAGGAATCGTGGGATACTGTTATCTCCTTTCTTTTGGAAAAGGACGGTGCTGTGTACCCTCTGCTAAAGGAGGTAAATTAGGAAGCACTGAGACACCTTTCCTTAACATTTAAAGAATTCGAATGCTCTTATCGTGGCTGCCACGTAATTATTTCCAAATCATTTTTTAGGAGTTAGGAACTTTCCTAGGCAAAAAAGACTATTGGGATGCAGCCCAATGATCCGGAAGTTATTTATGTGGCAGCCATGATAAGTGCATTTGAATTCTCTAAATGTAAAGATAAGGCGTTTCAGTGCTTCCAAACTTATTACCTTCAGCATAGGGTACACTGAACTGACCCTTACGAAGAGAAAGGAGATAACGCCATCCCTCAATTCAGTGTAGTAAAATATATAAAGCAATGATCATCCAGCCGGCCAATCACAAGAACAAGCAAACATGACAGGCAAGAGTCGCATGTTGCCTAGTGTCTGATTCTCTTATTAGTGCGGTTCTCTTCCTAAACAGTAGAGAATCCCCTTCAGACCTCTCCTTTATCTCATGACGCTTTGACAATGAGATTTTATGAACTAGTCTCTTAAGCCTACCTCTAAAATTATGTCCAGTAGGAATGGCTGGGGATTTAATTCAAACTGTTCATGAAACCTAAAGAATGAAAATGGTCCACGTGACGGCAATGCATCGAGACCTGTTCGCAGTGAACACTTTTAGGCAGTAGATGGTGCTAATTGTGCAAGGGAGGAAAGTGTGCTGGCTTGAATGCCATTGGATCCATAAGCTCGGATATTAAAGACACTGAAACAAGTAAAAGATCGTACCTTAAAATTTAAAGACATCTTCAACAGATGCAGTGCAGATATGAATGTGTGTAAATGGTGACTAATTTGATGCTTTCATGAAGTCAACAGGCCGGCACCATTTGGATGTAAAGATTCAGCACTACAGTATGAATGGATGGATAGATGGATGGATGATGGGCAGATAGACAGATGGAAGGGCTAATCTCTAAAGTCTTGTTTAACCCAGCGGGAAGGGTTAAGTGAGAGTACGTACATGTATTTTGTATTTGGTAATAAGACATAAATTTTGGAAGGAAGCCCAGCTTCAATTCTTAGCTGGGAAGGTGCACCAGGCTGAACAAAAGAACTCCAAGACTGTTTTAACCCTTATGGACAACATTCATACTTGACCTGAGAACAAGTATCACTAATTTGATTGAGGGAGGAAAAGTATTTATTTGGTGGATTTTCTTCAATTCACATGTATGAATGCTAGGGTGTCATCAGCAGGCTTGTAGCGATTTTTTTATTTACCTAGCCTAATGAGGCATTTGGCTGAATGGTTAAATTAGGTAAAGCTGTGAAACATGGATAATATTTGTGAGATGTATCTGCAAATAGAATGTAGCCTCAGCATTAGGGATTTTTCTTTTCGTTAGTTCTGATTTTACCATGGCAACTGGTAACATGTGCGAAACCAAAATGTTTGCATTTGCCTCGGGGAAGCAATGGGAGTAGCCTCTATTGATGAATTATATCACTAGGGTATCAAATTTTATGAGAATATTGGGACATTTGAAACGCTGTGTTGTATGTGAAAAACTTTGAAATATGGAAACATGAAAAAGAAAAATTGAAACCAAGAAACAGGCCCACATAAGGATAATGTTGGGGGAAGAGAAGTTTTATTGCAATGTGTATGATTCCTCCATCATTATACTTGGCATTGAAACAATCTTCTCACATTTGTAGTCAACAAGCAGTAATATTATCCAAAAGGTCAGATCACTAATATAAATGCAAACACTTGCGCGCGCGCGCGCACACACACACACACACGCGCACACACACACACAAAACCAAAAAGAACAAAGAATAGCATAACTGGCTTAAAATACTGCAAATATATTTATTTTGTATAGGCATGGGCAATACAAATGAATAAAATTACAACATTTCTTGAGTTGCTGAGAACAAAGTGTTTATTATTTTCCAATGATTTTTTGCAGGTAAGTACAGAAGACACAGACGAAGAGTTTGCCACAAGTCAGACGCCTTTACAGGAAAGGGTCTCAGAGCCACAGGGTCCCAGAAATGGCTGACTTCGGCATTTTTTCAACAAAACCCATTGTGAAAATTGGGGGGTGAAGCCTGAGGGCATTTTTGAAAATACAGTCTATTCAGAAATAAACCAGGCCAAATTATCCATTAGGGTACCCTAACAGAAATAACTGATGCTAAAGTCATTTACCCCTTTTCTTAAGTACAGCAGCGCCCCCTAGGCCCTTTTCAATGGAAAATGCATTGCATTTCACCCAATTATGTTCAACAAACATTAAGTTTTGCATTGATATTAAAAAATGGTATGAATGGGTTGCCTGTGAAGTTTTTTTGGATCAATGGCCTGCAAAAATGTCAAAATTATCGGTGGGAGGGCAAACGTTAACGCTACTCGCCCATTACTATATAAAATGCAGTGAAGTCGCTGATGCCGGCAGTTGTTTGCCCTCCCACTGCTATGAAATGAATCAAACATTCCCCCTTCAATAACCCACGGTGATTAAAAAAAAAAAACTTTGCACTGTTTTTTACTATGTCCATATACCCTCCTCCCATGATAGTTTCAATGAGCTACTGTGAATAATTCATAGTAAAACACAGTGACCTGCAGTCGGGAGGTTAGTTTGGTGAGGCAGAAACCTCCCTTTGCTTGATTAGCAATCAGACGATTAACTAGTTTAGTAAGACTATTCGGCAGAATGACGGGCCAGTTCAAGTTTCCAAGGGCGTTATTACTCAGTACATCGAACCTGAAATGCTCACTAGACAGCAGATTTATGGCGTGCATTTGCTTACAGGAAGCCGGACAATGTCATCAACAAATATTAAAATAGTTTGACTTATGCAGAGTTCAATGCTTAATCAATATACAACGTATTCTCCTTTAAATACGCGCTTTTACATCCAAACAAAAAGCGGGCGCTTATTTTCAGTCTTCTTTCATAATGTGATTGACAAAATGTTTAAACGATATACAGAATTACCGAGAGCCGAGAATTTTTCCTAATTGATTATTCAGATTTCCATCCTTGCAGTCTCGAATTGAAGCGTATACGTGAATGAATCTTGTGACCGGAAGGCGCCGGTTTATTCCTGGGTATATTTTACTGAAACTTCAGAAATAGGGCCACAGGATATTCTGTCAACAAACTATGTAGGGTACAGTAAAAAATACGCTCACCTTTCTTGCTATTGTTGAGAAGAAATCACGGCGAACTCGCAAGGAACTTCATCAACTTCTGTCGAACTTATTTCACATCCCCTGGAGGTGTAGCCTGGACGAACAGACTCGTAATTTCTAAAATTAGATGGCTGTAAGCAAATCAGGGCCGTAGCTGGGATAAGACGTCGGCGCGGGCTATTTGAAATCTACCTCCTAAATGGTTATTTTTGCCACGCCGTGCACTTGAAAATTTGTAAACACGGTGCAAATTGAGGTCACGCATTCATCCAATGGGCGAACAATAGCTCTGTTCAAATTGCGTTTTTGGCGGTAATACGCAGAGTTCATGTATGAAATGCGGGTATCCTATTGAAAAGGTTGCTTTTAATCAAACCATGGTGTTCTTTTTGTATGAAAATGGTATTTACGTCATTTTTTATAAGTTTTCTGAGGCTTGTTTACCGCCCCAGTTTAGCTGTTACGCATTCCATTAGAATTTATGCAGAGCGTTGCCCATGCCTATTTTGGAAAGGAAAGCGCCTGTTTGAGCACAATCTAAAAGAAAAAGAGTAAGAAATCAAATGGCTGTTTTGTTGCAAAAACTACTTTGGCCATGTGATGCTGCATAGGGTCCATCTCAGCTCTGTTTAACTGCATTCATGTTTCCCTCAGCTTCGTCTTGTCCTTGCGTCTTAGTCCCTCAGTCCAATGCAAGAAGAGACAAGGGAACCACGATGTAAGGAGAGAGTAAATAAGGAAATATGCTTTTACAAAAATGTGATGTCTTTTTCAGTAAATTATCCATGTCTGATGAGGCACAGCTGGATCTGCTGCCAGTGTCTGTCCTGACTGAATGGCGTTATGGATTTCAGCTTAAAGTCTTTGGGGAAGGCTGCTCTCCTGTATCCTCACTCATGGCTCCTCAGAGCTCCATCCTTGTTCCTCACAGTAGAAATAAGCACTTTGAGATGGCCATTAAGATGGCGGATTCAGAACAACTACCAAGGCAAGTGTAAAGGGTGTAAGTAAGTTTATGTTAAATTCCTGCGTAAATGAGGACAGCACTGACTGCTGGTTTTGTTATGTTAATTCACGCAGTATTAATTTGAGCAATTGTCATTACAAAAAAAAAAAAAAAAAAAATTACCAGCTCTAGCTTTTTTTGCTGAAATTTCTTACATTTCCAAGACTACCACACTTCCGGTTCACAGCTTGCTATTGCTTAGGTCTGTTGCATTCGCGTAGTAACATCGAACGATAGCAATCTTATCATCCACATCAGCACTTTTCAAACAGCGCTTTTTAGAGCTCTGCCTGCTCCAGAACAGGTGAGTCCAATGATCAGCTCATTACCCGTGAAGATGCTTGATAATGACCGAATCATTAGAATCATATATGCAAGTGGACGTCTCTCATCCAGGGGTATTTCTGAAGGTTTTTTGCCTATTGTCATGCGACCAGCACATGGCAGCTTCGCAGTAACAACCCATGGCCTTCAGACAACAATTCAGCTAGACTTGAGAAACTGCAAACAATATAAATGCAAAAATCAAGCCAAGAAAAAGTACCGGATGCACAAAGAATTAATACGGCTTCCACGCTTGATATCGTACAGCCAAATATCTATAATCATGCATGCTAAAGTAACCTTCCACAGCTCTGCGAGACCGGAAGCGACTCGGCCACCAAACTATCCCATAAAGCATCGGAAATGGGGCGTGACTGCAACATCAGGGCTTTTTTTTTTTTTTGTACTGACGATTGCTTGAAATTGAGCGGAATTATGGGGAATTCACTGCAGAACTTTGGATAAATGTTTCGGGTAAGTCGAGTGTCGAACGATGCAGAGATATTATCTGTGAAAATGTATAAGAGACCATCATTAAATGTTTTACTCTGCCGTATTTTTGTTAAGAAGTTATTGAGAAGCTAATGCTGTGTATTTGGTGTCGAGTGAGGCATTAATTTAGAGTTTAGTGCTGAATGCTAAAACTAGCTTGTTTAGCATGGCTGTGGATGGAATTTGCCCTGACTGACCCATTGTGTGTTGTGTATGTACACCTGTTTAATATATCTGTCCACGCACTCAAGATGACCGTATGCAGGTAACTGTTTTGCATCGGATAGTTTCGAGACTGTGGAGGTTATTGCAAGTTATCGTAAACATTTAAAAAAACACACACACAAACCTGTATTGAAGATACAATGCCTTTTTCTGCAGACTTCATTATCATGAAAGTACAGGAAATATCCTTGGCTTAGAAGCCTCGAGTCATAACAGCATTTTATTTATTTTTTTCACTCTCATATAATATTGTTAAAAATTCATGTTGGATAACAAACGATTGAATGTAAGACATGTAATGTCATGTTTTTGTAAGATTAACATTCCACTATACGATCAGAGTAAAAAAAAAAAAAAAGGTAACATTTAATAAAAAGCAGAACTTTGGATGAATGCTGTGGGCCTGTTTAATATCTCTGTCCACATGGTCAAGATGCCCATATGAATTTGTGCTGGTCTACCCATAAACAGGCAGATCCACATACACCACACAGGAGGAGACTGTCACATAAACAACTGTCACATTGGTGCCGCAAGCAACACACAAGCGAGGATAAAAGAGGGAGGAAACGTCTAATAAGGGTGCTTAAGATATGGGATGCCAACCTTTGGTGACAGAGATGTATTTAGCAGGGTTTGAGAAAGCCAATTAGCTTTTGGGGAAATTTGTCATCAGGCAGACAGCCTTCAGGAGGGCAGATGATGTAACATTAAGAGCCAAACAGTCCAATGAGCTAAGAAGTTGAGGTGGATGAATGAGTTAAGCATGTGACTGCCATGTAAGTGATGACGGGTCATATTCCATGTGAGACCAACTGATTGTTTCAACATTTTTGACTTGGTTTTAATTAGTTTCAATTTTATTAATAATTTTCAGTTTTCCGTCAGTTTAATTAAATTCAGGCAACAAAACTATTTGAGATTTAGGCAACAAAACTACTTGGTCAGGTTCTGGAAAAGATCGTGGTTTTGTCAAAAATAGACCCTTTCACATTGTTAACCACTTTTCAAAGGCTTTCCAGCAGACAGCCCTGATGGTGAATTTCTCCAGCACGCTCACACTGTGATGTTTTGCAAACAATGAATTATAGAGAGGGAAAGAAAAGCCTGTTCACAATAATGACCTGGGTGAATTAACAGAACTTCTAATCATTGAAAGCATTGCTCTACAAAAATGCATTTGGTCAATAATGACACATTCAGAGACTTCACCCAGTGCTGCCTTGGCTTGGTATTATTAAATGAACTGAACTCATACAAATTTTCCTCCCCCTGACAGTAATTGTGTCCTGGTGGAGAGGCTCGTGGTCCCTGAAATCAATGCAGAATGACCAGGTTACTGAGCTGCAAAGATCTCAGGACGGGCGGCAGGCAGAACAGCTGTTGGCTACTTGGGCTGAGGCAAATGCCCGTATTCAAAGAAAAAATCAACCATGAATGGAGACCAAAAATAAGAACTGGCTGAACTATAGGGGTATAACACCTCTAGCCAAACCTGGAAGAGTGTCTTGGGAATCTGACAGTCCTTCTGGCGTTAAAACTTTGGTTGGAGTTGTTTATATGCCTGGTCAATGAAATCAGACAAACTAGAGTACCTTTAATGATATATGCTAAGGAAACCTCAAAATCTGTAAAGGAAAATATAGGCAAGATCCCCAATAAAGCAGATTAGAGCTAATTAGATTTTTTTAAAAGCCACACACTGCACACATAAACAAACTATTTTCTCACACACTCCCTAATTCGAGAGATCGTAATCAAATCCCCAAATCGTGAGACACACCTCCGGTTCCAGCCAGACAGTATACAGTCAGCAGTTTCAGCACACAAAACTGGTTTTCCCTTTGCATTTTCATGCTACAAGCAACACAAGGCGTCAAGGCGAGTTACTATTTTTGAAATGTTAATGATTTTTTTTTTCTCAATATGATCATATATGTTATACGTCATACGGAAGCAAATTCCATAAGTGCATGTTGTACACAGACCTGGCATTGTATCGCTTACGAAGAGTAATGGTCGCTGCATTTTCCAGAAGTGCACATTTCAACACAAAGAACCGACCTCTGTTAACCTCCCGCGCATCAGCCAATCGCATGTAAAGATTTGGCGAGAATAGCATCAGCGGCACCAGCAGCAATGGTTTGAAATTTAATTGCGATACCTAAAATTAAGTGACTGCCCTCCAAACTCCCACCCCTTGATTTCACTCCAGGATTGGACGGCGTGCCTTCAGACAATAGCGAATGCGGGCGGGGCCAGGCTTCCCATGGTTGGGCTCGTCCAGCACATCATTGGCTTCTTCAGCCGTCACACCTGCAGCGATCTGCTGAATGCGTTGCCTGGACACATGAAGTAGGTAGGGAAAGGACACAAGATAAGGATCTGTAGCGGCTTTCAAACCCACAATTGCTTTCATCATTTGCCAACCATTTCTAACCTCTGTTGCATGTTGCATTTTAAGGGCTTTTCATCATATTTCTCTTATAACCCTCCCCTTGGCATGAGATTATCCTCATGAATGCAGCAGCTGAATTCAAACCTGTGGAACTTCAGGCCCATTTAAAATCCTCGTGGAGAGCTCAAGGTTTTCAAAGATCCCAAATTAGTCCTGCTGAATTGCAGGGAGATTTGTATAAACTTATGTACAAGACCTAGATATTTTCCATTTGATGTAATGCTGTGGCCACAAAAATATGGCATCCTGGGTCTGAATATTTCACTCAATATAAGGGTGATGTAGCTTCAGTGAATTGCAGCAACCGGCAGATACAGAATATGTATGTGACATTGTCCTACAATATGAAAAAAATGCTTTTCTGACTTAGAACCTAATTAAGAGAAAACTTAAGAGAAAATTTGTGAATAAGGGGTTCAAAGACAGAATCCTTATGACGGAAAGCTCCTTTTGGTTTTAAGCAGGATAGATTCTGTTGTTATATTTTAGTTGGGCGATAAACTTTTGAATTATTTCTTTCAGTGATCAGTCACTAGATTAAAACCACCTGCCTAATATAGTGAGGGTCCCCCAGGGCTGCAAAAACAACTCCATCAAACTGAAGTCACTAGAATTCTCAAACTCAGGGTTTCCCAGTAGAACATTTCCCAAAGTATCACACTCCCTCCACCAGCTTGCCCTCTTCCCACTGTGCATCCTGATGTCATCTTTTCCCAGGTACATGGTGCACACGTATCCAGCAAAAGCACATGATGTAAAGAAAATGGGACTCACCGGACCAGGCGACATTCATTAACTGCTCTAAAGTCCAGTTCTAAAGCTCAGGTTGGAGGTGCTTTTAGAGGTGGACTGAGTTTAGAATGGGCATTTTGAGAAGTCTGCAAGCTAAAAAAGTGCAACACGAAACAGGTTACGCAGCACTCTGCGCTGTGACACATTCCTTATGTTCATGTTATTGAAATTCTCAGTGATTTGTGCCACAGTTGCCCTTCTGTCAGTTTGAACCAGACGAGATAGCCCTCATAGCCTTTGTGCATCGATAAGCTATGGACGCCCAAAACCGTGTCACCAGTTAATGGATTGTTCCTCCCTGGACCACTGTCAGTAGGTACTCATATCTGCTTACGGGGAGCACACCAGAAGTCTTGCCTCTTCAGAGATGCTCTAACCCACTTGTCGGGCCAAAATGATTTTGCCCTGGTCAAAGTCGTGCGATTCCCATTTCGCCTACATACAACATGTTGAATGCCAGAACCAACTGTTCACTTACCATCTCAGATCTGTCTGCAGACTGTGACATGCGCTGTTGTTGTAGCAAAAAAAATGTTGAGATAACATTTGAGTGGTTTTAATGTTTTAGCTCATTGGTAAATATGCTCTTGTGATCTATATAGCCTGTACCATGGATGACAGAATTTTTTGAGGGTTTTGTCTAAACAATACTCTGACTGTGGATAAGCTGAAAGATTGAACCAAAAATCTTAGAACAAACATTCTGACACATACCACACTTCCTGAGATATCATGTAGTGGACATCAGGCTTCCAGAAGCCGTTGAAGTTGGTAGACAGATTTATAGTGTAGGCTCCCATGTTGTAGAAAAGTAGCCATTCACCAATCTCCAGGTTAGGCAGTGGGTATTTCTCCACAATTTGGTCATGCCCATCACAGGTCTGGCCAAAGATGGTGCTGGGGTAAGTCGCCTCCTTTAGTGTACGTTTCTGGAGTGAAGCAAGGGGAAAGAGAGCGCATGAGGACACGCAAATGAAGACACACTTACAAACATGATTTAGCACCACAACTGTGACTGCAGGAGCAGTGCTCCAGGTGATGGGCTTCATCTTCGTACCTTGACTGGACCTGGCAGGACATAGGCTTTGGGGAACATGACGGCTCTGAATGACGTGTGGATCCCGTCATTCACGTAGCACATCATTCTGCCCGCTCCTCATCATCATCTGTGGGTGTTGGATGTGTGGTGGTGGGGGGGTTGGACATGCATGAGAGGAAATAGGTCCCATCTGACTGGTGAGCAACTTCTGATTTCATGTGCCACACTGTGTGTTCAAACGCTGTGCAAACAGCAATGGAGTCTAATGACCTGGCTTGAGCAGCAAATGCCCTCTCCCTCTCTCTCCCACCCCTGCCCCAAAAACCTCTCAAACTTACCATCATTGTGCCTCTTCATGGCCACCTTCGTCCCAATGATGTTGGTTGCCAGCTTGAAGGATAATGCCAGATAGTAACGGCCTGGCTCAGCTATTACTTGAACTGCAGGGTCAGGAAAGTACTTTTCCAGGGATTTGTTTTTAACATTTGCAAACTGCGGACAGGAATTCACTATTCAATTTGTCTGTAATGAAAACCCCTTCAAGTCCATCTATCAAAGGACAAGAGGACACACAAACAATCTTCACTTACACAAGAGATATTCAGAGTCCGGATCAATACCACTTTTTCAGTCCACCATATCATACGCGATTGACTGACTGACTGACTGACTGAAGTCATCAGTTAGTTGGGATCTCACTCACTGGGCATTTCCAAACTTTTCTTTGGTGGCAGATAATAGAAACCAGGTGCATTACAGTGAGTATTGCTTATTTACACGTTTATTTTTGCTTGCTAAGTTTTTTTTCAGTTGTTGTGTGCCCAGCACCAGCCTCCTTCACCACTTTGACCACTTGTGCCAGAAAAGAGATGAGGGTCCTTTGTACAACGGTTGAGTAAATTTCTGGGTGTGAACAGGACTTATTACCCTCTGAAACACAATCAAATCGGGTATGTCATACCCAGGGAATCCCCCACCAATGTCCACAAGGTTCATGCTGTAGCCCAGCTTTGCCTGCAAAAGAATTGACATCGATTATGGTCATACATTCCAAAAAAATCCAGACTCTAACCACAAATACAAAACCTCAGCTTATCAATCCGCAATTGAAAATTTTCAATATCATAATTATATGTCACCTTCCATGTGAAAAAGGTACTTCAATGCTCTGCTGCTGAAGATCACCCCTATTGTCAGACCCAATTTCCCTTCCGAACTTTAATCCCTGTAGAATTGACTGTGGGGAGACAGAGAATATTTATCGAAGCTTTTGTGGACTCTGGCGCCGTGGATTGTTTTATGGATGCAGAGTGGGCTAGGAGACATTCCATTCCTATCCGCCCTCTTTTACATTCACGCTCTGTTAGATCTTTGGACAGTCGCCCGCTGGGAACTGGATTTATAACCAAAGTTTCTGAATCATTGACTGTGTTCATCTCTTTTGGTGGCCATTCTGAGGAGGTCCGGATTTTAATTATCAGTTCTCCTGTTTTACCTGTCGTCTTAGGACACTCGTGGCTACGGGAACATAGGCCTCATGTCATTTGGGGAAGTCAGGATAACCCGATTGTCCAGTGGGGGACTGATTGTAGGTCCCACTGTAGGGATAGTTTGGCGTGTCATCCCGGGCATCGACCTATGGGGGAGGCTGACGCCTGGAGTGACTCTGAGGAGTTTGCCTCAGATAACCCTCCTAATCTACAGAAAGGGGCGGAGGAGGGGTTGGAGTGGGATCCTCAATTTGACTGGCGGCAGCCAGAGGAGGATTGCTATTCGGAGGATTTCACTGACTCGGAATCTGACTTAGAGGGGGCAGGTTCCGAACAGGGTGAAAATTTGGGGGCTGCTCTGAACTTTTGTCTGCCTCCTAATGTTCCTGACGATTATGCTGATCTCGCAGAGATTTTTAGCAAGAAATGGGCCTCGACTTTACCTCCTCATCGCACATTCGATTGCGAGATCAATCTCCACCCGGGTACCACTCCCCCCAGGGGTTCATTATACTCACTGTCAGGGCCTGGACAGAAGGCTATGCAAGAATATATTCAGGAGGCTCTGGCTAATGGATTTATTCGGCCCTCCACGTTTTTGTGGGCAAAAAAGATGGCGGTCTGAGACCCTGTATTGATTACAGGGGCTTGAATAATATCACTATTAAAAACCGATACCCACTTCCGTTGATGTACTCCACATTTGAACAGCTGCAGGAGGCATCATTTTTTACCAAGCTAGACCTCTGGAATGCTCATAACTTGGTTCGGATCCGTGAGGGGGAGGAGTGGAAAACAGCATTTAATATGCATGACGAGTACTACGAATATTTGGTCATGCCGTTTGGATTGGTTAACGCCCCCTCTGTGTTCCAGGCACTCGTTAATGACGTCCTCCGAGAGATGCTGGAGAGATTCGTCTTTGTCTACCTTGACGATATTCTGATTTTCTCTTCAACTCTCTCGGAGCATAAACAACATGTCAGACAAGCGCTTGAGGCCCTCCTCAAAGCCAAGCTTTTTGTCAAGGCTGAGAAATGCTTTTTCATGCCAAGACAGTTTCGTTTCTTGGCTTCATTATTTCGGAAGGGTCGGTCCGCATGGATCCTGACAAAGTGTCAGTGGTCAGGGATTGGCCTGCCCATCAAAACGTTAAGGAGGTGCAACAGTTTTTGGGGTTTGCTAATTTTTATAGGAGGTTTATCCGTAATTTTACCATTATCACGCTCACTAAGAAGAATACCTCCTCGTCGTTTGCTTGGTCTCCGGCAACTGAGGCTGCTTTTCAGGAATTAAAGAAATGATTTAGCTCAGAACCCATTCTCGTTTTGCCCGACCCCTCCCTCCCATTTGTTGTGGAGATGGATGCGTCGGAAGTCGGGATGGGTGCCATTTTGTCCCAGCGCCCCCTTCGGGAAAATAAGTTGCACCCATGCGCCTACTTCTCCCGGTCGTTGTCGGCAGCCGAACGGAATTATGGCATTGGTGACCGGGAGTTGTTGGCCGTTAGAAGAGTGGCGCCATTGGTTGGAGGGGGCTGGGTTTGTGGTTTGGACGGATCATAAAAATCTCCTATACATCCAACAAACTAAACGACGTAATTCTTGGCAGGCGCGGTGGTCGTTGTTTTTCAACCGCTTTAACTTTACGTTAACCTATCGTCCTCCTGTAGCCTACTATCAGGGTATTATGTTCTCTTTCCACAGTGCACTGCTCATGCTCAATACACAATATATACCCAAAATTTTTATCTCTAATATCCATCTTTCTTCTGAAACAGCACTAAGATCGATATGCAGTATGCCACTCATACCTATGCACGCAGGGTGTCTTTCTTACAACTGACCTATAGGTTGCAATGATAACAAATTAAGCAACATGATGTCATTAATTACTTCGATTCACTCAATCTCTCTCATCTTTTATTCAATTCTGTGGAAATTTTCTTCACGTAGAAGAACTTTCCACTGCTCACATTCTAGATCACGTCGACTGTATTCAGAATTTACGTCTCATACCCCGCTTTCCTTTTATTATCATCAATTTGAACATCTGCTGTTGAATCTTTATACATTTCTCAGTAATTTTCCTGTCAACGCCAAAGGCACCCCCCCAATCCAAAGCAATGACAGACAGAACTGGTCAACAGACTCCCCAATCTCCACAACCCTGGGAAAGGTAGCTCGCTAACTGCAGCTCTTTCCAAAGCCTGCACTGCCCTAAATTGGTTTGAGAGCTCCTTGGATCAACGAAGACATAGCTACCTCTGCTATAAGTATAAAAAAATCAAAGGCCTACCTTAAGTTGATTCTCTGCCAATTATTGTTTATCATTTGCTGTAATGGTACACTTCATGTAATGTTATTTTTATGCTGACACTACCACTGTGTACCGGAGAAGTGCCCTTGCTATCATTTCTGACTGGTTTATTGCATTTAAGCTCTCTCGAAATGCTGCGAAAACCCAAGTTCATGATATATGGGAAGGCCTAATCCTAACTTGTGCGTCTAAATAGGCGATGCAATACTGGAGTGGGTGTTAGTTCCCTAATTCCCCCGTGAATATATTTATCAAAATTTGAATTGGCAAGCATACCTTGATTACTGCACAAAAAGTCACTAGAGAACACTTCGTTTCCATTCACTACCTAAAAATGTTGTATTATAGCCTAACGCATTCTCATTTATCGTATGGCATTCTTCACCATATGACAATTCGTCTTAACCCTTATCCCTTCTAGTTTCACAAAGATCAATCAAACTGATCAATAGGCTAAATATAATCATCCTTCCACATTTTTATTTAGAAATTTGGGATTCTTAAAATGCATGATGCATTTGAATCACAACTAACCCTACCCAGCAAGCATTTTTTGGTTTAAAAGACATCTAATAGACGTCTATACGTAGACCTGAGGCCTTGGCTAAAACATGGCTAATTTTGGGCTGTCAGTGAAAATTTAGTAGACGTCTAACCATTGCCCAAGTTTAGTCTAGTCATCCATTAGACGTCTGATGAACGACTACATATACACGTCTAGTAGAGGCCAAAATAACATCTAGGTTAAGAAGCAATTAAATTTGGGCTGTCAGTGAAAATTTAGTAGACGTCTAACCGTCGCCCAAATACAGCCTAGTCATCAATTAGATGTCTAATGAACGAGTACATATATACATCTAACAGACTGCAAATCAATTGATTGAGAATTCTATTTATTTAGATATAAGGAAAACCATCCAGACAGATTAAATGTTAAAAATTTATCAACAGAATTGGTAGAACAGTAAACCAAAATAAAGACAGAAAATATGAATTAAGCATATCATCTCAAATTAGAGCAATTTTTAAAAAATACAAGAAATATGAGAAAGTTTAATGATAATTAACAGGAAAACAAGAACAACACATTTACAATAATAACTTTAAAATACCTTTAAAAAAACAAAAACAAAAAAAAGAGGCCACCTAATATTTTCTGTACTGCCCGCCCCCCACCACCCCCGGCCGCTCTCCTGGGGCGCCTGTTTAAAATGATCACCAACAACACATTTAACTTCAGCCTCTGTTAATGTGAAACTGATCATCACAGCATCTGTCAAGTAAGGAATTGCATGAGAAGAACAGCCATTGTGATTTTTTTTTAATGACCGTTATTGTGACCGGGAGTTATACGCTTGTGATAGTCTGTGTGTGTCTCCCAGCAAAACGTACCCTCCTACCTCTAATGACTGCGAATAGTGCTGTCTTCTCAAAAGGCAGCTTTTCCATTGGACCACCACCCTTCATATTGAATTTAGCCATCAGGACATTGGTTAAAACCCTGAAACAGGAGACATATTTTCTTAAAGACTTGTGGCCACATGAAAGACAGTGTATTGACATTGGGTTTCACCTGTCCAGCATCCTCTTTGTGCCGTCCTTGAAATCTCTTTACCCCAATTTTGCAGAGCTGTGACACCTGAATAACACAATACAAAGTGAGCAGTTGGCAGCAAGTATTATGTGCTTCAGTGGGTCGTCTCCAGAGCACAGAATATCAATGTGATACACTACCTGATCCTAAAGGACACCTGCAGCACACACCGCCTCAGAAAACCCACTAACATCTAATGGCCATTTGAAATATTTTCCCTTTTTTATTAGAGCAGAGATATGGAACTTGCTAACTTAAATTTGTACTTGAACAATAACAAAGATCTCATTCTATTGGGTCATGCTCCTCTTGTATGCAAAAACAGGGTATTCACAGAGAATTAAATTAAATTCAATTAATGTCGCAGCCCTTATAGGTGCTGCTGAAATAAATCAAGGCATTGCTTACTTCCCAAGAGCAACTGGCCCCGGTAAGTCCAAAGATTTTCTTGGATTTCTCTCCACAGGTAAATATGGTAAGTAAAAAATAAGTAGGGCTCATTTCCAATTGGCATTTCCCCACATACAATTGCAGCCAGTTAGTATCAAGCATTGGGTTTAGTGGTTAACTGTTAACTGATGCAGAACTGGACTAATTTTGACAGAAATGGAGACACTGAATTAGATAAACTGTGTATTAGAATTAAGACTTCACAAATTCAAATTTAAGACATTTTACGACTAAGTGCAGACGCCCTGAACAAGCAAACATTACATCATAAAATCAAGATTATAGTTTCCAGAACAAATGCTGGACTTGTTGAATATGAGAGCTTTAATGAGGACATGCTGCTTTTGAGTCATTTTACCATTGCTGCCCGGGTCTCTGCCCTCTTCAGCTGATTTTCCTGGTCTTCAAACTCCTCCAAAGGGGACAGGCTGAACACACCTTCTGGTTCCACATTTCTTCCAATTCTTCTCAGTTCCTCTTTTCTCTCCAGCAGCTGTGTCATCACCTTCCTTTGGAATTCTAAAGACAACATTTCCATTCTGTTACTTCAAAATCTCAGAAAAACCTTCCATTTTACAAACATGACTTCTCCAACAAATCCAAAATAATAATAATAATAATAATAATAATAAAAAGTTTGCATGGTGAAAAAGAGGAAAACTTAATCAAGCTGTAACATAGGATATAAATATTTTTATATTATATACATCACACACACAGACACACAACATTGATATCTTACTTTTTTCTGGCATTGGAAATTTTTCTAGGGGCTTAGCGAAAGGTGATTTGTCTTATACTCATGTGGCCTAATATAGATTAGTAGGTAAGTTTATATTGATTTCAGAAACCTGGATTAGACCACTATTGAGAAAAATACCTGAGGGGTATTCCACTAAGCAGGATTCGTAAGTTAGCCAGATAACTTTAAAGAAGTGTCACTGAGTATCTTCAGAAAATTTGTCTGTTATTGGCAGCATACCGTTCAACCTTTGTTTAACAGATTCAAATCACTGTCATGAGGATATAGCATAAATTCTTTCCTAATAATTTATCTGGCTAATTTTCTAATCCTGGTTTTTGGAACACCCTCCTGGAGGGTACACAACAAAGCTGGCTTTGTGATTAAGCCTGACTTCAGCACTTTGCAAACCCAGGAACCTCTTCAAATCTGGAACATGGACGAATGTACAAAGTGCCTTTCCAGTTCCTACTTAAGCTTAATGTCAAGCTTAAATCACAAAGCCAGCTTCGTAGTATACGCCCCTGGAGTACTGAGATATAAACCAGGATATTGTGGCATGTAAACACCTTATCCAGGTTTATGGATCTTTTCAGAGTGGCTGAGATGGTGAGAAATCAGGCAGATGATCAGAAACCAGGATACTGTTATGATCATGTCTACAGAAATATGAATAACAAGGTTCTTCATTATCATGATGTAAACAACGTAATACTGAATTAAAACAAAAAAACTTGTAAAGGCTCAAAACCAGGACACTAATTCACATGTGAACACACTCAGGCTCTTTGAGGAATTATACTCTTTTCCCTCCCCAAATCTAGGGCTATAGAAAAAGTATGCATGCAATAAAAACAGTTCAGTCATCCCTTACAGAGAACATCTTCCTCTTCCATCGTACATGTTACTGAAGCTGGAAACAATGCTTTCGAGGATATTAATGGTCAAACACGGCTTTCCAGATAAACGCGGCATTTTTGAGAGTGTTTAAATCTAAAAGAACCCCCCCCCAAAAAAAAACTGTAATGGAACAAAAACGTTGTACAGGCCTTAAGGTTTGAAGCCCCAAACGTTATATAGACATACACTGAGTAAAACTTAAGAAATTGCTGCAACCAATTCCCTTAATTGTGTAAGATTTGGTGCAGAGTCGCCAATGCCGTTTTCGAGAAGAGTGGTTGTCGAAAACCTAAAGGTGGCACTACTATGACAGACGTAACCATTCAAGTTTATGCTAATGCTAACAGCCAAGAACGGGCACTGCACTTGTTTTGGGAAAAAAACCCA
Organism: Gymnothorax javanicus; assembly: GCA_029692085.1. NCBI lineage: Eukaryota > Metazoa > Chordata > Actinopteri > Anguilliformes > Muraenidae > Gymnothorax > Gymnothorax javanicus. The sequence goes on along the minus strand of JAFJMP010000056.1, from coordinate 113,957 downwards.
GTTACACCAGCTTACTCTAAACTGCGAATGTTACGTGATATATATGCACGGTTCCTGCATATATATATATATCAAATAATGTACATAAATAAGAAACACATGACGAGACAAAGACACTCTTACTCACAATGAATGTTAAAAAACCAAGTTGCAACGGGTCGAACAGCATGGCGTGGCTCCTCAAGAAAGGCCTCTTCTTCTTTCTCATCTAAGACTTGCGGACTTTTATAGCTGTGTCTGGCGATGCCAGTCGTCCTGTACTGCGTCCTCTTGCAGTTGAGAATCGTAATTTTTTTTTGTTACATTTAAACTGAAATAGTAAAATATTAAGGATGGTGCGTATTAATGTGTGACAGCAAAAATATCAATTAATAGGTTAATATTAATTTGCGATGTTAATTAATTTGCAATGTTAAATTCAGTGATAAATTGTGGCTAAACGTAGACCACTTCATGGAAATTGTTTTCATATTGCTGACATGAAATGATGACATGCACATCGAGAAGGGTCCGGTGGCAAGCTAACGTGTACCTAACATGTAGCCAATTTTAACAGCACTTTGGCTGGAAGTGGGATACAGATAGCCGGTCTATCGGGGACTTTGAAATTACAACAAATGCTTGCCTTGATTTCGCCGGATGTGGTAAGAACAGGCTACACGTAGCCAGTCAAATTAAAGGCTAAGTCGTGGCTACACATAGACCGCGTGAAATAAAGGATACAAACGGGTTTATTGTTGACATTGCCGACATGATGGGATATTATCAATCTGAAGAACTGCATAGTGAAAAACTGCAACAAAACAGTACTGTCCAGAAGTCAGCTGCAAATATGCTGTCTAACTGTGAGCTGTCCAGCTTGAAGAAGGATTTTTAAACTCAGTCAAACAAGAAACTGTTGCAAACTGTCTGACTGGAGATTGCGATGATTGAATGTACAATCATCCATGGTTGCCATAAGCAAGAAACTGGGTAGTTCTTGAGAATGAAGGCAGTTAAAAGGTTTAATATTAAATGGCTAAGGCTGGCTCTGAAATGGTACTATTATTAAATAATGGGTCCCTCCGGGGGTTGATAGGATACACTTTTAAAAACTGCCCAGATTTAGACAGATCTGTAGTGGAAAAATGTTTTCAAACCTTCTATTAAATCCACATTGTTGCAAGAAATTAAAAAAAGGCATTTGCATTATTCATTATTGTCCCATAGGACAAAAGGTAGACTTTCAGATAGGGTTTTCATATCAGATTTAGACAAATCAAACATGTTTTTGTCTCATAGAAAGATGCGTTAAAGGCAAGCATTATTCATTATTGGGTAAAAGGTAGACTTGGGTTTTCTGAATTTTTGAAGACATAGCTTTCTAAAGAAGACAAAGTACCACACCTTCAGGTGTAAGTTTCTGTGCAAAATTTAAACAAATCAATTCTAGTTTGGAACTGGTTGGCGCTATAAGTGGACGCTTAAAAGACAAACCTTTTGATAGCGCTTGACACGCACTCCTTGGAAAGGGGCGTGTCCGAGATATTCATTATCGTGTCCGATTCGAGCGTCTGTGGTGTTTGTTGGTCTTGGGAGAGCGAGAGAATAAGCTGGACGCCTTCGTTTCTTGAATATCTCGGACACGCCCCTTTCCAAGGAGTGCGGTGCGCATTGTCAAAAGGTTTGTCTTTTGGCCCACTTATAGCGCCAACCAGTTCCAAACTAGAATTGATTTGTTTAAATTTTACAGAAACTTACACCTGAAGGTGTGGTACAAGCAAAATTTTTTGTCTCTTTTAGAAAGCTCGGCATCTCATGAGCAAAATGCCACCCCGATTTAAGTTCAAACCCAAGTCTACCTTTTTACCCAATAATGAATAATGCTTGCCTTAACGCGCCATTTAAAAAAAGTTTCTCATGATGTAGACAGAATGTTTGAAAACAGAAAAAACCACACAGAAGCAATCTGTCTAAATCTGAGAATGAAGCCATAAAGTGGCTATCTGATAATGACAATTTGATTGTACGCTGTGCTGATAAAGGGGAGCTGTTGTGGTATGGGACAGAGAAAAATATGAGATCGAGGCCTATAGACAACTTGAGAATACTGACTATTATCTACCTTTGTCTACAAATCCCTTGGAATCCATGAAACATGAATTGGGAACGTTTTAGATAAGTCCTTGGAACAAAAGTGGATTTCAAAGCAGGAACGTGACTTTCTTCATCCAGCTCATCCCAGATGGGCAGTTTTTACATGTTGCCCAAAGTGCATAAAGATCCTATCAACCCCCCCGGAAGGCCCATTATTAGTAATAATAGTACCATTTCAGAGCCAGCTTCTAAGTATGTGGACTATTATATTAAACCTTTTGTGTTCCAACTGCCTTCATTTCTCCAAGACACTACCCACACTCTTAATAAACTGTCTGAGCTCACTGATGTGGCATCTTGCTATATGGCAACCATGGATGTGGAATCATTGTACACAAATATTCCACACCAAGAGGGCTTACATGCGCTACAGCACTATCTCCAGCTCAGACCAGGCGATGCTGTGCCCCCTACTGACTTTCTTGTGCAACTGACTGAGTGGACATTAAAAAATAATGTGTTTTGTTTTTTTCCAGGACAAGCTATATCGCCAACAGAAAGGCACTGCTATGGGTGCATGTTTTGCTCCTAACTATGCCAATTTGTATTTGGGTTTGTGGGAAGAAATGTATATACTCTGTTCTGACAACCCTTATTATGGGATGATAAAATGGTATGGGAGATATATAGATGACATTTTGATGTTTTTTTCAGGTTCTGAAGAAGAACTTCTACAGTTTCATACATATGTCAATTCCCTTAATCAGAATCTAAGGTTGAGCATGGAGTACAGCAGAACTAATATAAATTTCCTGGATTTGAAAATTTCATTAACTGAAAATGGTCAACTCCACACTACTATTTTTAGAAAGAGTACAGACCGCAATACTATTCTTAGGGCTGACAGTTTTCATCCCCCGGGTTTGATCAATAGCATACCTTTTGGACAATTTCAAAGGCTTCTTTGTGGATATGTGACGAAGAGGATGATTTTGATGAGAAGGCTTTGCAGATGCATGCTCGTTTTCAGCAAAGGGGTTACAAGCCTAGTCTGTTAAATCAGTCTCTTAAAAATGCTAAATCGCTGGAGAGAGAGAGTCTTTTAAAACAGTCACGTAAGCTCAAAAAATCCAAACAAGTTTATTTTGTCACACAATATAGTCGAGAGGCAGCTCAAATTAGGGACATTATAAAACGCAACTGGAGTATTATTGAGAGTGACTCCACTTTAAACGCTGTTTTCACAGAGCCCCCAGCCTTCTCTTTCAGGCGGGCTCCCTCCCTGAAAGATAAATTGGTACATAGTGACTTGGCACCCAGAACCAAACCCATTTGGCTTTCCAAACCCTTGGGCAATTACCCATGTGGGAACTGCAATCAATGTCAATACATAGTTAAATCTAAAACCTTTACGGATTTTCGTGTTCTGTGACGCATCGTTAAATTCATTTTGTAATTGCAACACCACTTTTTGTCGTGTACAGATTGGAGTGTGTATGTGGGTGCTTTTATATAGGCCGTACTAAACGGAGACTGAGGGATAGGATATCCGAACATGTTTATGCTATCAGAACAGCGAATCGACAAATATCCCATGGCTAAACATTATAGGTTGGCTGGCCATGAAAACCCAAATTCTTTGAAAGCTATGGTTATTGAGGTGGTCCATAGATCTCGGAGGGGGTGATCATCTTCAACGTCTCCTACAACGGGAGACGCGTTTTGGATTTTCCAGCTCAAGGCCATGGAATTTCCAGGTTTAAATGAAGAAATAGACTATTCTCCATTTTTATAATATATGTTTGTGTTTCTGGGTGGTACACACATTCATGTGAGTTTTTTGTATTTGTTATTTTTCCTTGCCTTAATATGTGCGATATTGTGCCCTTTATTGTTGTTTATCAGGTTTATATATCCTGTTTTACCTGTTTTACCTGTTTTTCTCATGATGTCATTTCCTTTCCTAATCTATATGAATGGTGTTTTGATTCACAAACGGGTTAGTCACCCTGATGAAGGCCTGTATGGCCGTAACGCGAGGTGCGCTTTTTTTAATCTTGCCGATGCATTAGCCATTTAATAAAGGCTTTTTACTTTTTTTTCCACTACCAGAGTGCCTTAGACTCTTTTTTTTCGGATTTTTGTTACATTCTTTGCCCCATTCCTAAGAGCACCTGGTACAGTGATTTTGATTTTCTACCCAAGACGCGCTCCTTTTCCCGATTCATTCATTGTTCAAGTTGTGTTGGCAAAAACTACGTTAAACCAAATTCAAAACTATGACGGCTAAATGTAGGTTACACTTAGCCGGGCTAAATTAAGGCTACTTCTAGCCGAGGCGTTTACATGACGTCCATTGCTTGCTGGGTAGGCCTATTATTGTTTAAATTTGTAAGATTGGGCCTTTCCGTGCCCCTGATGAGCTCACACACGTATCGACAAAATGGTAATGCAACCAGACACAATAATGATCCAATCCTTCCAAATGTCAGCACTAATTCATGATGGTGTAATTTCCGTATCAAGGGCATTCAGTTATAGCGTTTCAATCTCACGATTCTTCTGCGCATTTTAAAATTTGCATCGGTAAAAGCAGATGGAAACGATGAAACACAAACAAACTTCTTCGAAGTGCAATTTCGACTGGGCCAAATATTCTATTGGGTAACTCTGCCTTAACCAGTCAAGGTTGCAGAATCATTGCAACTGTGCTATCCCAGAAACGCACAACCAGAATGTATCATGCAAAACGCTTCCCAACCCCGATGATCGTGTATCTATCTATCTATCTATCTATCTATCTATCATCTAAAAGGCTTCTAACTGAACTTGAGAAATGAACTGCTGATAACATAAAAAATGTCTAAGTAACAGGAAAGTCTAACTTGGAAATACTCACTTTCTTTCAAGATGTTCAATTTGAAGGCTTCTATTGTTTGTTTAAATCTGAAGATTGATTCCCAAGATTATATTTTCAGAAAAGACATAGAACTAAAAGTAAAAATATTTCATGGCAATTTCTTTTCACATTGTTTTCAACAGCATAACGTTAAAATGCAAATATTACTTGAAAATATATTTTTAAGACATTCAAACCTTTTTTGAGGTTACCCACTTTACAGCACTTTTCGATGAAAAATTACAGCAACGTTTTACAAGGATTTTCAATGTTAGACTCGGTACACTGCAGTGGTGTACAATTCAATTGACTGTCCTGCAAATGCCTCACTATTAGGTATCACTGGTAGGCCATCTAAAATTGGATATGCGCTTTTACTCTCTTTTCTCCTTTTTAATTTGCTATGGTTCTTTACTTCTGTTTTTCTACTTTTAGCTGCATTACCTTTCAATTATATTAGTTCTTCAAATTTTCTACATTAATCATGTTGTGCTATAATTCTAGACGCAGTCTGTATTCCCAACCTATCACTTTTAGGTTCTACCAAACTGCATTAAGCAAGTACTCGGCCGCAAATTAGGAACATCGTCATGTTGTTGTCTGCCTCTGTACAATCAATTTCATTATTGCTTCCTCTAAACTTTACTTTCTTCTCGTTATACTTGCTGATCATTCAAGAGAGGCATATGTTTGTTTAATTCATAACCACGAACAATGTTATTACACTCGGACAACTCTCTGGAGGTCGCGTCTATCATTTACAGTGATGATTCTAGAAAATTTCAAAAGTGGGCCAACTCCCCCCCTGACTTAAAAAAAGTGGGCCAATGGGAAAAAAAGTGGGCCAACTGGGTATGCCTGGTAAAATGCCATTTATATCAAGTTTTTAAACAGTACCTTGACTGGCTCACTTATTTATATGTACATACATTCAGTTTTTACACCTTTTTGACAAAACTAAGTTTGAGTTTAAAGTTTCAATATAAAACCTTCACAGTCTCTGCCAGTCATAACAATTATAAAGTCAATGACAAAATAGCGCATAAAATAATAGTTCCTAACGCCTGATTTGGTGCATAGCTTAAAGCCCGCCTCCAACCCTAAGTCATACTGCCAAAGTTGTAAGAACGGATACTTCACCAGGCAGTGAAGACATTCTCTTCATAGGTGTACGTTGAGCAGCGCGCAGAGACTCACAATTTTACCTAAATTTCGTTTTATTCATTCAAACGAGTTCTGAGCCATGTATCGTTTTTTAAAACCTATTTGCAAGCCTTGTGCTGCTTCAACCTCAAGCGATGCAGAGATGCTAAGTCTCACGCGTTTGGCGTGAGTCTCTCGCCTCTTAGTGGCATTCACGTACCTGTGCCGTAGTCAGCAATTATTCAATCAACGTGCACTGAAGAAATTCACTCGCGGAATTTAAGTCATTGTGCATTAAGTTAATCAGTTTCACGTGCATTATGGTGGATGTTGTAGAAATTTTGATTTTATATTCCTGGTGTTACCTGCTCAAAAAGAACTCAGACGGAGACAAAGGAGTTAATATCCAAGCCAAAGTCAGTTTACTTCATCTGCAGAGAAGGATCGTTGCACACAACAAGTCCCGTCATACAAGGATAAGGACAGTCTCTTTTGCTGTGGTTTAAGTTAGAGTCCATCTTGACATCCTCCTCCCCCCCAAGCTGATTTACGCATAATGGTATCAACAGGAATGTTGCAGACGCACACAGCCCACGTAAAGCCGGGCCCGAAGTATGCATAAATCTTATCGTTCGGCATCCCAGGCTCTTCTTGTTCTCTTTTTCCTGAGAACACATCAACTTGGGAGAGAAAGAGAACATCTTGGCCCTGTCAGGACTGCATGGCTCCAGATAAACTATAAGCAATTACGTCTTGTTCAAATCTGTGGAAGCTACAGCTATGAAGGCCTAGGCTAATCAGAAACAGGCAAGAGTGCACTACCATACCCTATGAAAAATTGAGCCAGAGCAAGCAAGGATAAACAATTAATAATAATTAAATGAACCAAATAATAATTTAATGAATCAATATAAAAATGATTCCACAGTGGATTTCCCCACTAGTGACACGGAAATCGATTATGACTCGGGAATTCTCATGCTTGTCTTTACTGAGGGATTGAAAGTAATGGAATTGCATAAAGATATTTAAAATGGTCTTATTTCATTTAAATAATTTAAACGATCATGAAACACATGCATTGTTTCCAATCCCTGAGTGAAGAGAAGCACGAGAAGTCCGGAGTCGCTTTCCATGTTACTTGTGGTGAGGTCCACCTTTACGCAAGTGAAAATGAAACTTCAATGCACAAGGATTTTAATTCCGCGTGAGAATCTCATTAATACGCGTTCGTTGAATAATTGTGGACTACGTGGAATAAGTCTAAAAATTGTGTGAGACCTACACCGAATGTGTGAGACTTGGCATCTCTGGCAATGCCGTAGCTTGCACACCAGAAGCTATGGCTATGGCTATGGCTCCAGTGCCCTCCACAAGCACTGCCCCAAACCAGTTCCCTCTCTCTGCTGCCTCAGCCCTACATCACGTGGTTAGCGACTTGAATGGCGATGCTCCATCCCAGCCAATATTAGCTAGCTACCCAGAGCGTGCATTCGGTGCTTTATGGTGATCATTCAATCCAGCCTGGTATCGTACACGACCGTGGCTGGAGTACGCAGTTCAGCGGGATGCGTGCTTTTGCTTTCCCTGCAGGAAATATGCTACTGGTGAGCTGTTTTCACCTCGCGTGGTTTTACCCACTGGAAAGCAGCACTCGAGCGTGACAGGGGGTTACAGAAACATGCATCCAGCCACAGTCATATACAGGCATATATAGAAGTCTGTTGCTGCCAACATTTTGACAACAATCTCTGCAGTAGGTTTATAAATTTGTTGGATAAATGCACGGAAGTTTGTTATAGACGATGTTTTCATATCAATCTACGCACTAGAACAAAGGATTCGCGCCAAATCATAATGTAATGCGTAGTTGCTGGCGCACTGAAATCTTCATTTAGCGCCAAGTCTGTCAAACTTGCGGAATCCCGCAAATTACGCGTCCTAGAATCATCACTGATTTATATTTTCTTCCGATGTTTCACCTACGCAACTGCTGCAATTTTTATTGGGATAAAGTATTGAAAGCATCAAACACCTGGGCATATTTTATTATTTTAGAACAAATATTTAATATGAAGACTGCCCAAGTATCACTTTTATTCTGTTACATCAGGCCATTCATATTTTAGATCGGCTATTATGTTCACTTCAGGGCACCTTTTCCTCACTCATTCGCATTGGTAAATACCCAAGGATTACCCTCATATTCACCCTTAGTCTAGCCCCCATTCCAATGATGAACACACTATTAACCTTAATAATTAGTTCACAATCTGACTCATCAACGTATGTCTACTTACAACTCCACAGCCTCTAAAATGGCTAAACACCTGCTTGGCTTACCACCCAAATTAACTCAGCTTGCTTTAAATAATTCTATAATATATTTTTTATTTAATGTGACTCAGTTCTACCATACAGGTTAAAAGCATCCATCTGTCATCTTGCCCTTACACTGCCAAATCTATTCTGCTGACAAAATCTGCTGATGCCCTTACTAACAGAATCCAGCTATTTCTTCCATGAATAACACTACAAAATAGTAAAGCTTAAATCACTATATTATTCAATTGATTCTTACATTAACAAACTTCAAACTCTAGACATGGGACACACAAAATCTCACTTTCCACTCACACTGGCTGGCTCATTCTCTTTCTCTGGACAAAATGACCCATTGCCCCTCCATTGAAGGAGCGTTTTTTACCCCAAAATCTGGATATTTTCTGTCACAAATCTCCACTGCTGTCGCTTGATTTTTCCCTATTACTGGAGCTTGTACTTTTAATCACTCTCTTTACAATTTACCACAAACTCCTTTTCCAGCCTTTAGTAAAACAACCACTATTCTACCTTACTTTCGGTTTTTTATGGACAAAACTGCATCTTTCTTTCATCACACAGTACATTCCACAGGCACGAATCATACCCGCAACTCCCTTTTCCTGAGGAATGCCAACCAGATAACCTCCGCTATAGTCACTCATAAACTAATTTATGTAAAATGTTTCCCTATTTTTTCCACCCGTTCACCAAAAAGCCTTGCGTATTATGCTGCTAAATTACTTTTTATCTCAATGTACACGCAACAAATTTTTTACTTCACCAAAATTTTTGAATGCTTTTTCTGCTCGTTACAAGCATTCTTCTCTCCAGATTGTTACTCCAAGAATTGTCTGTGCTGCACAAGACAGCAGATCAACCTCCCTATTTTCAGTTGCATAATGGCTTCTGACTTGAACACTCTATATTTTACATGAAACCAATTCTGCACTTACAGTCAGCACTCTGTATTATCACTAACTACCCAAATTATAAAGCATATAAGTAGATGATATTAACATCATTATTTACATAGCGCTATATTAAAGTTCCAACTGGTTCTGATCGAATAGGTTAAATCATACTTTTGGGTCACATTCAAATTTTATTGTGCAAGGACAAATTATGATAAAATTTCAGTCAGCTCCAAACAATATTTTGCTTATTCCACTCTTACCTTTTTAAACCTAATTAATCATTTAAGTGGAAATACGCGCTTTGGTTATTTTTTCAGCTAATCACTCACTCTGCAGATTTCATAGCACTGATAAGCTCCACTAATTTTATACCTCACACAGATAATTACACAGCCCAAAAAAGTTAATACATTTTCCTGAAATTTGTCAATCAGGTATATTTTCAGAATCAGTAATTGGGTTTGCGCATTTTACCTAGGTCTATTCACTTAGTCGACTTTTCATACATATTGGAAATTTCTCTCTCTCTCTCTCTCTCTCTCTCTCTCTCTCTCTCTCTCACATACACACACACACACACACACACAATTATCTTGTACCACACTTTTCTGCCGGCCCATGCACACAGTTCTAGCGTACCCTTATGCTTCTGGCCATCATTGCTATCTCTCTGAGCGATTTATATCAAACACGGGGATCTGCCATTTTGCGATCTATCAATATCAAACACGGGGATCTGCCACTTTGCGATCTACCCTTATCAAACACGGGGATCTGCCACTTTGCGATCTACCCTTATCAAACACGGGGATCTGCCACTTTGTGATCTACCCTTATCAAACACAGGGATCTGCCACTTTGCAATCTACCCTAATTTATGTTGCCTTTCAACAATTATTTTTAATTTACTGAGCTCATTACCCATTCTCTGTTAAAAGTAAGTTACTCCTTCAGTAACTGCTTTAGTGATCTGCTCACTACCCGACCCATGCCCGCAACACCGGTGAAATAGATAGCGGTTTATTTATCGTCTGCGCCACAACCTTATATTAGCACATTCAATGAACCAACACACTATCTTTACATTAAACATACACGCAGACAACACACGCATTCCAACACTTATCACAAGCACACATTACATCAGACTCTTTTTCTAGACAAATTACTTAATCAAATTTAAAATCTTACTTCTAGGTTCCTTTGGAGGAGAGACTTTAAGTTGCCTTGGTCCGGCTGGCTGCATACCACTCTGAAGGCCAACAATTATTTAGTGCAGATTTTTGGGAAAAGGCTTTGCTTACCTTATTTATATTATCATGGCCACTTAATGAATTCAGAGATAGTAGCCTCCATATCGGACCTCTGGCTCCTTTCCTCTCTTCCTCCTGGCTGTCAGGCTCGCCAACTGTTGTAGGAAAAAACTTTGTCCAAGCAAGTGGAAAAAGTGTTCCACTGACCCGTGCAAATCTATCTCCAAAAACTAGATCCATTCTCCAGAGTCTGATGTATTTAGGTTTATTGTAAATCCATCCAGAAGAAGCACAAAGAAACCCAGGCTGGCCTGCGCAAACCACATAGCATTCATTCTTCATCAATCACCCCACGCCAACTGCCCTCCGGCTGTCCGAGCCCTCATATTTATTGGCCTTTTGGCACGTTAAGGTGGGATTAAACGTGACTCTTTCTACCTTATCTAATATTATTGACTCTGATTGGTACATTTTCCCATAGCAACCCCCTACCCTTAGTAACAAGTTTGCCATTACTTCATAGTGTACCTTCATTTTCGGCCGCCAGGGACACTCGAAGACCACACCTAAGTCTCCCAAACCTTGGGTTCACCTAAAGTTTAGTAAGTTATCTGAGGACATGGATGGTTCCAGAACACTCAGATGCGCATGCTCAGGTAGTCGGACCAGGCTGACCGATATGGTCATTCCGGAAGGTTGGCTCATTAGGCCGGCCTTGAGTGTTCTGCAGGAGCATCTTTATCAGTTTTTTTTTGACAGATTTATGAGTTTTCGCCTCTTTATCAGCTCCAAACTCCCTCTCAGTATTTTTAAAGGGCCATATGAACCTGACTACGTTCTGTTGAACTGCGATTATAGTAATACTTTGATTTTTATAGTATTTAAGATTATTTTCCCACCACAGGGCAAAGTGTCCTATGGTCAGACGAGTCCAAATTTGACATTCTTGTTGGAAATCATGGGCGTTGTTTCCTCCAGGCTAAAAAGGAGAAAGACCACCCCTCCTGTTATCCGTGTTCAGTTCAAAAGCCAGCATCTCTGATGGTATGAGGATGCACTAGTGTATATGGTGTGGGACACTTGCATGTTTTAAAAAGCACCATGAATGCTGAAAGGTATATAAAGGTTTTAAAGGTTTTAGAGCAACATATGCTCCCCTCCAGACGACATCTATTCCAGGGAAGGCCTTGTGTATTTCAACAGGACAATGCAAAACCACATACTGGGGGGGCGACAGCATCTTTTCCCAGCCTAAGCACTGGCTGGTTTCTCCGGAGGCTCCACACAGTGTTGCCCCAATCAAAAAGACAGGCTGATAAACCACATCTCGGGTCTACGCATCAGTTTCAAGAGGTGCAATCTGTTACCATCTGGGGGGCGCCCAATCCCACTGATTATCCGCCCAATTATTATCTCTGATGAGCACCTGTACTGAGGCATCAGCCCCAATGTTTTCTGATGGAAGACAAATGGAAATGTGCAGGGAGGGATTGTGCTGGATCGAGGGGGGCAATCTCTATAATCATAAAATGAAAATCATAACTACCCTGACGTCGACCATCTTAAGGTATGAATTGCCATGAACTGAGAGTAACATGCTTTACTAGCCTGATGTCAGGTGAAACTCAAGGTTCTTTTTTATCTATTTATCCTTTATTTAACCTGGGAAGTGCCATTGAGATTTAAATCTCTTTTTCAAGGGAGCCCTGGGGGTTGAGGGGGTGGGAGAAAGAAAAAAATTTACAACTAGTGAGATCTGGGGATGATTAGGCAGCAGGTTGAAAGAGCCAGGTCAGGAATTTAGCCATCACATAAGGGAAGCCCATGCTCTTGCCGAAGAGCATCATAGGATTTTAATGACCGCAGTGAGTCAGGACCTCGGTATGACATCTCATCTGAAAGAGGCCGTCTTCTTCAGTACAGTGTCCCCATCACTGCACTGGGGCATTAGGGACTCTCCCATCAGAAGAAGATTGCCACCTGCTGGATCACCAACATCTCTTCCAGCAGCAACTTAGTTTTTCTGAGGTGGTCACCCATCAAAATACTAACCAAGCCCACACCTGCTTAGCTTCAGCCATGCAGCTAGAGCAAATCTACAGAGGTATGGCAGTCCTCAACTGCACTGGACTGGACTTATTTTAAGATGGCATTCAAAATGTTTTCCATGGAAAGAAGAATACATTCAAAATGGGACACAGCTCCGGCGTATTGAACCCTATTGAATATTGTCTCAAAACTAATGAGCCAAGCTGACGAATACGTGCCAACGAGCTACATGAAGTCAAAATCATTGAAAGACACACTGACGGTTTAGTTATGGGCAATATATATTTTGAGTCATGCGTGTGGGTAGAATTAACTGCCATTAACTCAGAGACCGTTGTTGAACCAGTTTACGATGCATATCAGTTTCTCAGAGTCTTTTGAAAATTACATTTTGTTTAGTATTGCTTTTCTAGATTTTCAGAAAAATAGTACAATATTTCCATATACGTATCTAAGAGATGGTATAAACTGTTCCTCACAGGGCTAATGTGGTTTGCGTTGCTTAAATGTGTAAACGTATGAGAGCATATCAAATTTTCTCTGAAGCCCACAGAAGAAGCTAAACCTTTATGGTTTAACGCTACACATTAGTAATCGTGAACCATGCGAATGCTCAGGACTTGAATTGTCATGAAACATCCCATGCCATATGCACCTGATAGAGATGTGAAAAGGAGAGGAAGTTCAGGAAGGTCAAGCTTACAAGAACCACATATGTTGAATGTATCAGTGATGTGCGATTCATGAACGAATCGTTCGAAACTCAAGATTCTTTTTACTGACTCGGGAGTTACGAGTCATTGTCTCCATTAACTCGTTCACTGCTCCATTAACTCTTTGCAGTTAGCTGCTACCGCCAGCTAACTGCAAAGAGGAGACACACAACTGTTATTCTAACTGCGATTGCGTAAATGTATCAAGCTAATTGCTGTATTAGCTCCGTGGCTGAAGCAACAGCTCTGGTCATTATTTCAACTCAACTCCCCTGTCTCCTCTCCTTTCTGCCCCGAGCTGAGCTGTATCACAGGCTGATACAGAAAAAGAACAATTGACTGACCCAGTAGCTCCAGCTCACAGCTCACTTGCTCTCCCTCCCAGCTCGTAGTGCCCCTCCCTTACCCGATAAACTCGCCAACTCGCTGTTCCGCACCGTTCACCACTCAGTAGCTGCAACTCGTAGCTCACAGCTCCCTCCCTCTCTCTCCCTCCCTGCTCCCGTGCTCGCAGAGAGCCACTTCCTCACCTGAGCAGTGTGCTGCTCTGCTCCATTCACAGGAAGTCTCTGAGTGAGGGCTGTTATATATGAGCATTTTGTGCACAGCACTGTACGTATATCATTTGTAAATGGAGATTTGTTAGACACTATTTAAATGCCCATTATGAATGGTCAGCGATTTGTTTATTTTGGTTGTCATTTAGCACCCTCTGGTGGTGTGTGTGTGTGTGTGTGTAGCAAAACATGATCTGATGCAATACCACTTGTGTGTGATGAAATAGACTAGTGCTTTCTAGAAGTTTCTGGCTTCTTCTTGCCGGGAGGGAGCCGGATCACCCAGGAATCCGGTAGATCTTTCCAGAATGTTGCTAGTCTATATAAATGCTGTGATTTTGGTCAGTAGGGGCAGAATTTTTGTTTTGGCAACAGAGTTACATAGTGGCGTTAGAGTGTCATGATAAGATTAAACAGCGGATTATTTGTAGAAGTTTTTTTTTTTTTTTTATCAGTGAAGAATAAATTTGTTTAAGTTGTCATTGCTGGTTTTCTTTGTTGTGATTTTCAAGTCATAACAAATTGGAGGTTCTACCGAGATAAACCATTCATTGGATCAAACCATTGGATTCACCAAAAATTAAAGCTGAACTATTATTTTAAATCTTGTGACTATTTGAAAAACCAGCAATCATGACTTTGATGTTGAAAGTTTCCCGAAAACTCCAACCCAGGAATCAATTTTGCTGGCAAAGAAGAAGGACTTGCTGCAAATAGCCTCAACCCTTGGATTATCTGATGTGAAATCATTAATGAAGAAACAAGAAATATTGAACATTTTGGTTCAACATTTCATCGATGAAGAGATCTTTGGGGAAGAAGCAGCAGAATTGATTAAAGATGTGGAAGTGCCTGCAACAGAGCTGCAAAGACTTGAGGTGCAGCTACGCCTGAAACAACTGGAACTGGAAGAAAGAAGGTTGGAGAAGGTGAGAGAACTAGAGGAAAGAAGACTGGAAGAAAAAAGGTTGAGAAGGAGAGAGAATTGGAAGAAAGAAGGATGCACTTGCAGTGTGAATTGGAAATGAAGAAAATAGAAGCAGGTACTGTAACAAAATCTTTTGGACTTTCCGATCATTTTGATGTGGTTAAACACATCAGACTTGTTTCTCCCTTCCTAGAAAATGATGTTGACCAATACTTTACCCATTTTGAGAAAATTGCTGAAAATTTGAAATGACCAAAAGAGTATTGGACAATGATGTTTCAAAGTATTCTTACTGGTAAAGCTAGGAAAATCTATAACGAGTTATCTGTCCAACAGTGTTCTGATTATGATTTTGTCAAATCTGCCATTCTGAAGGGTTATGAATTGGTCCCCGAGGCTTACAGGAAAAAATTTAGGAATTCTCGCAAGGAAGTCAGTCAAACTCATATTGAATTTGGCAGGTTGAAGGAACAGTTGTTTGATCAGTGGTGTAATTCCATGAAAGTTGAGAAAGATTATGACAGAATGAGGCAACTTATTCTGGTTGAGGAATTCAAAAGGTGTATCCAGCCTCATATCAAGACTTTCCTTGAGGAGAAACAAGCCAATACTTTGGAAGATGTTTCCACCCTGGCTGATAGTTATGCATTGACTAATAAGTCTTCTTTTGTCGAAAAATCCGCTTTTTCTAAATTTCAAGGCAAGTCTCAGTCCAAGACTTCTTCTAATAACACTTCTGATGATTCCAAGTCCACTTCTGAGAGGAAACCTTCCAGTGAGAAGCAATCCTCTGATTCTTCACCTTCTGTGTCTTTCCAATACTGCAAAAAGCAAGGTCACTTTATTTCTGAGTGTTATGCTCTCAAGAAAAAACAACAACGAGAAGAAACCAAGCCACCTGCTTTCACTAGGAGAGAATCTCTTGTATCAAAGGTCAGTTCACCTGATCTTCTACCTTCTGTGTCTGATTCTGTAATGGAGGGTTTTGAGCCATTCATCACCGATGGTTTTTTCTCACTTTCACATGATTTTTCCTCATCTGCTCCTGTTCGAATTTTAAGGGATACTGGGTCTTCCCAATCTCTTATTCTTGCAGATATTCTGCCTTTTTCGGACAAAATGTCTACTCAGGCTAATGTCCTTATTCAAGGAGTAGAATGTGGTTTTACAAGTGTACCTCTCCATAATGTTCATATCAAATCAGACTTGGTCTCTGGGCCTGTTACTGTTGGCTTTAGGTATTCTCTTCCTTGCAAAGGTGTTCATTTGCTTCTTGGTAATGATCTTGCTGGGGACAAGGTTGTGCTCTACCCTGTTGTAACTGACACTCCTTTGATTGATCAAGAATCTGACTCTATAGAGGAGGAAATTCCAGACCTCTATCCTTCATGTGCAGTTACTCATTCTACGGCCAAAAAGGCTATTCAAGATGATGCTGACCTGGACTTCAACCTGGCTGACACCTTCATTGGGCAGTCTTTTCATCAGGAACCTTCCAGTCCTGAGATGTCTCGGAAATCTTCAGACTCGTCCTTTTCAGGTCATTCTAATGACATTCTGTCTCGGAAACAACTTATTCAGGAGCAACAACAAGCTTGTGATCTAGCGCATCTTCTACCACAGGCAAGTGAACAAGAGGCTACTCAAGTTCCTGTCTGTTTTTACTACAAAAATGGTGTGCTAATGAGAAAGTGGCGTCCACCTGATGTTTCTGCAGATGAAGAGTGGATGATCACCCATCAAATTGTTCTTCCAAAGTCTTATCGTCAAGAAACTCTTAATGACAATCCTATGTCAGGTCATTTGGGTATCAAGAAGACCCTTCAACGTGTCAGGAATTATTTCTTCTGGCCTTCCATGGGGTCCGATGTACTGGAGTACTGCAAATCCTGTCATACTTGTCAAATGGTTGGGAAGCCGAACCAGAATATTCCAAAGGCTCGATTTAAGCCCATTCCCGCTTTTGAAGAACCTTTCAGTTGGATCATCATTGACTGTGTTGGACCATTGCCGAAGACTAGGTCTGGTTTTGAGTACCTACTGACTATCATGTGTGCTTCCATCCAGTTTCCTGAGGCTATTCCACTTCGTAATATCAAGGTGAAGACTATCATCAAGGCTCTTACCAAGTTTTTCTGCTTTGTTGGTCCTCCTAAGTCTATTCAGTCTGATCAAGGGTCCAATTTCATGTCTGGCATATTTCAACAAGTCATGCATGAGCTTGGTATTAAACAAAACAGGTCATCAGCTTACCATCCTGAGAGTCAAGGTGCTTTGGAGAGGTTCCATCAAACCCTGAAGAACATGATAAGGACCTACTGCCTTGACACAGAGAAAGATTGAGATGAAGGTGTCCATCTTCTTCTGTTTGCTGCCCGTGAAGCTGTTCAGGAGTCTCTTGGGTTCAGTCCTTTTGAGCTTGTTTTTGGGCATACAGTCCGTGGACCTCTGAAGCTTCTGAAGGAAAAGTTGCTGGCCGAAGATGACGTCCCAATGAACTTGCTTCAGTATGTCTCTGACTTCCGTAATCGTCTCTCTAAAGCTTGTGACTTTGCTTAGTCTAATCCAAAGAGGCTCAGGGCAAAATGAAAGCCAGATATGACCTTCATTCCCAAGATAGAAGTTTTAAAGCTGCTGACAAAATCCTTGCACTTTTACCAGTGCCTGGATACCCTATAAGAGCCCGATATTTCGGCCCTTTCACTGTCCTCAAAAAGATCAGTGATCTAAATTATGGAATTTTAACTCCTGGACGGAGGAAACAAAAACAAATGTGTCACATCAACATGCTGAAAGAATACATTGACAGAGACACTCAGCAAAAGCCAGTCACTGTGGTAAATACAATTGAACTGGAAAAGACTGCCCCTTGGAAAATGAACCTGGTCCGGCCAAACTTGAAAATTCAGACATGCTTCAAAATATTGACAGCAAGTTGTCCCACCTGGACCCTTTTCAACAACAACAGCTAAACCAGCTCATATTTGAATATAGTCACATATTCCCTGATGTTCCATCAAGGACCGATATGGTTTACCATGATGTCATCCTACAAGATGATGCCAAGCCTGTAAAACAGCATCCTTACAGAATGAATCCAGAGAAGCAGAAATACCTTAAACAAGAAGTCAAATACCTGCTTGAAAATGACTTTGTTGAACCAAGTGACTGGAGTTCTCCATGCATCCCAGTTTCGAAACCCAATGGAACATATAGAATGGTGACAGACTACAGGAAAGCGAACACTCTATCAAAAACAGACTCATAGCCTATTCCCAGGATTGATGACTGCATTGACAAAGTTGGACAGTCAAAGTATGTCACCAAATTTGATCTCCTCAAGGGCTTCTGACAGATCCTTCTAACAGACAGAGCAAAGGAGATCTCTGCCTTTGTCACACCAGATGGATTTACCAATACAAAGTGATACCCTTTGGAATGAAAAATTCTCCGGCCACCTTCCAACGTCTGGTAAACAGAGTGATTGCTGGACTACCAGGATGTGAGGCCTATATTGATGACATTATCATCACCAGCGACAGCTTCCAAGAGCACCTCACCTATATCAGAAACTTCTCTCAGAAAGTGAGTGATACCAAGCTGACTATCAACCTTGTTAAAAGTGACTTTTGTAAAGCTACAGTTGTTTACTTAGGTCATATTGTAGGACAGGGTCAAGTCAAACCAATTCATGCAAAAGTAAAAGTTATCATTGAATTTCCTGAGCCTACAACTAAAAGACAATTAATGAGATTTCTAGGGATGGCTGGCTACAACAGAAAATTCTGTAACAATTTCTCCATCATTTCTGAACCTTTGACAAATTTACTGAAGAAAAATGCAAAATTTGTTTGGGATGAAAAATGTCAAAATTCATTTGATCAACTGAAAGCTATCCTCAAAAATGCAACAGTTCTCTTATCTCCTAATTTCAAAAAGGAGTTCAAGTTGGCTGTTGATGCAGGCGCAATTTTACTGCAAGAAGACACTGTTGGAGTAGATCATCCTGTTTGTTACTTTTCCAAAAAGTTTGATAAACATCCTAAAAAAAACTATTCAACAATTGAAAAAGAATGTTTGGCAGTTTGGCTTTACAAGATTTTGAAGTCTATTTGACTTGTTCAGCTACTTCCATCAAGGTCTTCAGTGATCACAATCCCCTCACATTCTTGCATAAGATCAAAAACAAGAATCAAAGATTACCAAGATGGAGTTTACTTTTGCAAGAGTATGATTTGGATATTTCTCACATCAGGGGAAAAGATAATGTATTCCAGATGCACTTTCTCGCATGTAATTTTACTTTTCTATTTGATTGTGAAAATTGCACTGGTTGTTATGTATATGATTGTTATAATGATCAATGATACATTTTGTGTAAAGTTCAAGATTATACTGATTATAAAGCTGTGTTAATTTTAACAAAAGAAAGCTTTTAGCAAACCTTTGTTTTCTTAAAGAGGGGTGGTGTTATGTATGAGTATTTTGTGTACAGCACCGAATATCATTTGTAAATGGAGATTTGTTAGACACTATTTAAATGCCCATTATGACTGGTCAGCGATTTGTTTATTTTGGTTATCATTTAGCATCCTCTGGTGGTGTGTGTGGAGCAAAACATGATCTGAAAAAAACCTGTAAAACCTGTATTGCAAGGGTTTGTCTCTGTGGTTATGAATGCTTGGTTACCAGCTACTGCATGTTAGTTTGCGTGCCGCCGTGCTAATTAAAAATGCTCCTGGTTAACTTATATGCAGTAATTCTGATCGGTATGCTTGTGTTACTTCAGTAAGCATCAATGTGGCAGTTTCATCATAACGTTGCCCGATTGTAGCCACTAAAGTTGAAGCGAACCGGAGAGGTGCTGTATGTGTCCGCAAAGTTGGGCTGAAAAGGCTGCAGTTAGACCAGATGTAGGTTTTGCAGAGCTTGGGATACCTGTTTGGGTTTGTTTACAGCTGCTTGTGATCGCTTCACTTATCCATGACAGGGATCAGCCGGATCCCTATCACAAATATCTGGGCTAGCTCTCTGATTCTACCGTGAAAGCAATCGCGAAACACAGAAGCTCTTATCTGTCTGGTATAACAAACGATTTCTCCGCACTACCGTGACATAATTTCATCCCCCTTTAGAAATTGTTGTGGCTAACAAAAAGCCGAAAAAGGCGGAGATTAAATAGGAAATTCTTTCCTGTAGAAGTGATCGAGTCGCTAGCTCCACATAAGCAACTTGTCCACGCTAACGGAACTTACGGTCTGTAAAACCTGGATTATGTTCATAACATAACCGAGCTCCCTCTCGCTGTCGCGTACTATCCATAAAGCTGCTTTCACATCGGACGCAAAACGAATTTTTCGCGGGACAGATTACATTCAAAGTCAATGCAAAGACTAGAATACACGCGTTATGGGCGCGTTAAGCCACTTTCACACCGGACGCGAAACTAATTTTTTGCGTGACAGATTACATTCAAAGTCAATGCAGACGCAAATACACGCATTATGGGCATGTCAAGCCGCTTTCACACCGGACGCGAAACAAATTTTTCGCGCGACAGATTAGCTACATTCAAAGCCAATGCAAAGACGCAAATACACGCGTTATGGGCGCGTTAAGCAGCTTTCACACCGGACGTGAAACAAATTTTTCGCGCGACAAATTGGGCAACATTCAAAGTAAATGCAAAGACAATGCATTTACTTTGAATGTAATCTGTCGCGCGAAAAATTCGATTCGCATCCGGTGTGAAAGTGGCTTATCACGCCCATTTTCTGCATGCAAACGCTGGTCATTCCAACGCAGTAAGTAAACCATTACCATGGGCAATTTCCGAAAAAGCCGTTTAGCCTGGAGCTTTCGCCTCTTCGTCATACACCAGCACAGAAGCTGTTCGTTACTCCACGCTAACGACACACCACAGCTATGTACACGAACCAGCAGGTCCTTATAATACACACGGAAGCAGTCCATAAGTTGTTGGTCCACTTTTTGCTGCTCCTCACTGTCAATGTTTCCCTCTAAACTCAGACCCACCAGATTTCTACGGTCTCCGGTCTACACTTGGGTATGTCGACCCGTTCTACAAATGTGTCTATATGGGGTGGATTCTAGCTTTCCCTCAATCCTTGCTATAGAGTAGAAACACCGGTGTACTCACTATAGTAGCCGTAGGTAGACAGCAAATTCGAGCTTGAGCTGCCAGACATTCGCACTGCGTCCTCCACTTTCGCCGTTGCGTTTATTAGAACAAGTTAATTTCATTAGATCTATACACATGTGCTGCGTTTGATTGCGGAATATGCCCGTCGATTCCTTCTCAGATGGGAGATGCGTCTCAGTTTCTTTCTGGGGAGGCGGACCCGGAAAACTGCGTTCTGCTGCCTCGTCCCGACTAGATTCGCCCTCCACAGAGCTGGCCAGTCAGAAGAAAGTGGGCACACGGGGAGTGGGGGCCATAGCGGAAGAGCCACCCCAACGAGGCGTTTCAGGCAGAGACTACAATGGACTACAAATGGGGTTTTTTGAGGATGGCGGTATGAGCTAAATAAGGACCCTGTTTTGGACTCTGAACGATCAGGAGTACTCTAGGGGAGTCCAAGATCAAAATATAACCTTGGAAATATAGCAAAATAGGTCCCCTTTAATTGACGGGATGAAACTACATGTTACACCACTGCGGAGATCTGACCCAAAATCTTGTGTGCACAGGTCAGAAGAAAATATTGCCTACTTCTTGAGAAGGAAAAAATGGATCATTTATTTAGAGAGAAAGAAAGAAAAATAAATGTTTTGCCTTGGAGACTTCTTGATTTTTAGTCTTTTTCACAATGATTCGGGGACTGGAGTGGTTTGGAACTTGTTTTTTACATTCTGTGGCACACACTCTGGGTGACTGACTCAAGTGACTCAAGTGACTCGAAAACCGATTCACTTTAGTGAGTGACTCATACAAACTCGAGTCAGTAAAAGGAATCAATCCCCTCACTAGAATGTATTGTTTGGAACTGAGGTAAAGGAAAATAATTTTTTTACTTCTTTTTATGCCTCGGTGTCTTGCACACAGCGAGCATCTGTACTCAGTCTGTGTATTTGTTTGTTTGTCTGTCTGTTACCATCATAATGCGACAGCGTGTGCATCAAGCTAAAGTAACAATGCCAACGAGTGACAAACACTGTTCTCTTGATTTTAAATGTGCCAGAATTTTGATTTTTTGTAGCACTTCATGTTTCAGTATACACGTTTTGTGTACATAATGTTAAGCCACACCCACATGATTTTGGCACAAGGACCGCACTCTATTGACTGTTTATGTATTCAAGCTTGCTTTTATGTTACTGTACAACTATTGTACATCAGTAGTGGCTAAGCAATACACACCGAGGCATCAGCACCTCTGGTGCTTTCATTTATTTCAGCTTTTCTTTAAAACTGTAATTATGTACAGAATAAATTGACCCAGAAAACAGTATATGAAAGTGTCCCAAAAGTGAACAGAACACAAGAATTAAAATCATTCACTGGCACAGCTCAACGGGTCAGAGTTAGGGTTAGTGTTAGGCTAGGGTAAGCACATTTGCCATTCATTCATGACAACCCTGTCCCATTAGCACGCTCCATTCTTTTTGATATTCTTTCACATTATCCTTAATCTCTTCAACCCCACCAACCCCCTAGAGGTAATGCCGGCATCACAGTATTTTCAGTGGTGTGAGGAGAGACCCTTCAATGACCTCAACTTTCATCATTCATAATTGCTCTCAGCCTGTTTCCATTCAAGATTGCCTGATCAACAGACCATTTGCTTGCTGCTTAACCAAATCAAGACAAATAAAAAGCCTGTAATGACAGAAAAAATTCAGAAAAGACAACGTGATCACCAACTGGCCGCATTCACAACCTTCATGAGATATTGCATGCATGGCAATTATCCCAATAATCAATTAATCCAAGACTTTTTCTGAACTCTATTGCCTTTTTCAGCATTTTTTCAGCAGTGTAATTTATTTTAAGATGGCACCTAACTGATTCAACATGTTTTCAGTGTAGAAAAGAATATGTTTACGATGGGAAACATCGTAGGCATTTTGAACCCTATTGAAAATTGGCACAAAACACCATCATTTATGTGCCAAGCTAATTAAAGTTTTATTTATTGGTGATGTGTATCATTGAGTCATGCCTGGGGGTGGATATAACTGCCATTAGGAATGTTTGGGAAAAGTAAATAGATAGCTCAACATGTCTCTACAAAACTAGCAATCACCCATGGGCAGGGCCTGCTGGTGAACTGGTAGTAGGGAAGCTGAAAACCATGCCTTAAAAATAATGATTGGTCATGACCTGTTTTCAGTCATTACCATTACAGATACTCCGAAAACTGCGAACATTATCAGGTGTGGCCAGTTTTTAGGTTGCCGGCCATAGGCTGGTAACCGATTGTCCTCACTTGCGTCTGGCGGCGTTGGCGTCGTCCGTTTAAAGCCGTATCTCAAAAACGGTCAGATGAATTTTTTTTTTTAATTTGGGGATGTGATCAAATGGGTCATCAAGTTAATGCCCGAGCAAAAAATGTTTTGATTGAATCGTTCGTTTAGACTTGGCGGCCATTTTTATGTCGAAAATGGCCAATTTTGGCACTGAGGTGCAATTTTCTCAAAAACTGTCTAATGAATTTTTTTTTTATCGCAGCAATGGAATCATAATCATGACCTGCTTCAACAATGTAAACGGCGTTTTGATTGAATCGCTCCTTCATAGTGCCACCTAGGCAACGTGTCTGGACGTAGTCATTTTTCGGGGTGTTTTGGCACAAAATGTGCTGTAACTTGCTTATTATTGCATTTATAGTTTAGGTATGCACTGAGCATATACAGCATATCATGCTTGCCGAGCATTGTCGGTTGGTCGATTTTGACCTAGAGCCGAAAGGTCAAGGTCAAATGGCAAAAATGTGCTATAACTCTCTTAATATAGCATTTAGAGCTTAGGTATGTATGAGGCACCTATTGGCAATCAGGTATACTGAACATTGTGAGTCAGTCACATTTGACCTTGGGCCTCAAGGTCAAGGTCAAATGGCAAAAATGTGCTATAACTTGCTTAATATGACATTTAGAGCTTAGATATGTGTGAGGCACCTATTGGCAATCAGGTATGCCGAACATTGTGAGTGAGTCACATTTGACCTTGGGCCTCAAGCTCACGGCCAAATGGCAAAAATGTGCTATAACTTGCGGAATATGACATTTAGAGCTTAGATATGTATGAGGCACCCATAGGCAATCATGTATGCCAAACGTTCTCGGTTGCTCGAATTTGACCTTGACCTGAAATGTCAAGGTCAAATGCCAAAAATGTGTTATAGCAGCTTAATGTGGCATTTAGAGCTTAGGTAAATGTGAGGCACCTATAGGGAATCATGTAAGCCAAACATTCTCGGCAAGTTGAATATGACATTGGGCATCAAGGTCAAATGGCAAAAATGTGCTATAACTCGCTGAATATGGCAATTACAGCTCAGGTACAGTGCCGTGAAAAAGTATTTGCCCCCTTCCTGATTTCTTACTTTTTGCATATTTTTCACACTTTAATTTTCTGATCATCAAACAAATTTTAAAATAAGAAAAAGACAACCCAAATAAATACAAAATGCAGTTTTTAAATGATGATTTCATTTATTAAGGGGAAAAAGCTATCCAAACCTACCTAGCCCTATGTGAAAAAGTAACTCCCCCCCCCTTGTTAAATCATGAATTAACTGTGATTAACCACATTTTTTGAGTCCAGTTTCACTAGCCACACCCAGGCCGGATTACTGCCAGACCTGCTGAATCAAGAAATCACTTCAATAGAACCTGTCTGACAAAGTGAAGTAGGCTAAAAGATCTCAAAAAGCAACATGTCATGCCGCGAACTAAAGAAATTCAAGAACAGATGAGAAACAAAGAAATTGACATCTATCAGTCTGGAAAGGGTGGCAAAGCCATTTCTAAGGCTTTGGGACTCCGGCGAATCATGGTGAGAGCCATTATTCACAAATGAAGAAAACTTGGAACAGTGGTGAACCTTCCCAGGAGTGGCCGGCCTACCAAAATTACTCCAAGAGCGCATCAACTAGAGGTCACAAAAGAACCCTAAACAACATCTGAAGAACTGCAGGCCTCACTTGCCTCAGTTAAAGTCAGTGTTCATGATTCAACAATAAAATAGAGACTGGGAAAAAAATGGCATCCATGGGAGAGTTCCAAGGCAAAAACCACTGCTGACCAAGAAGAACACGAAGGCTCATCTCACATTTGCCAAAATACATCTTGATGATCCCCAAGACTTTTGGGAAAATATTCTGCGGAATGACCGGACATAAGTTGAACTTTTTGGAAGGTGTGCGTCCCATTACATCAGGCGTAAAACTTACACAGCATTTCATGAAAAGAACATCATACTGTTGGGGTAATGCCTCTCACAGAACACCAATGTTGGGGAAATGCCTCGAATGGTGGCACCTTTGTGCTGGTAATGCCCAAGCAGTGCCGACGTTGTTGTGAGTGCAATGGCACGTCACACAAGGGCGCCGGCTGTTGGGATTACACCTCACAAGTGGACACCATGTGTTGAGGCAATTTGCCTAATGATATTAATATTATTAATTTGACTATAAAAAAAACATGATATTGTAATATTAATATTAAATATTAATATGAATACCTCGGGGCACCACCCTTCCTCAGAGAAGGGAAAACGATAGCCAATTAATAAAACCTCAGTCTCAATATCCACTAAGCTATTAATATGGAAATTGATTAATAATTAAATTAATAATTGTAACCAACTTACCCAATCAATAGTTAGATTGAAGGATGTGGAGTTCTACATGGAAGAGATTGGCAATTTCATTCACTCTTGTACAACATCAATAACCACAGCATATGTCTTTAAGGAATATTTATTTAAATGAAACAAATAAAACACACAATCTAAACTACACTAAAAACTAGCACTATATGCACAATGAAGGAGGTGTTTGTGTGTGTGTGTGTGTGTGTGTGTGTGCGTGTGCGCGCGTGTGGGTGAGAGAGAACAAAAGGGATGATCTAAGGTGTGAGTGGAGGAGCCTTATTGACCATTGGGGGAGGGCAACCCCAACTGTAACAAGACCAAGTCTTTGTTACAAAGAAAAGTTTAAAGAGAGTGTTTAAAGTCAGTTTAAATGACTTAAAATGCTCAGTGTTGTGTTTGTGTATGTATTAAGTTAAAATGAAGAGATATGTGTGAGTTTTGCACAGGAAAGGTGCTACGTTAGTATACAGGAGGTTATTTGCATGCAAGACCTTGTCTGCTACACATTAATACCATCCTGACCTACTAAAACACAATCCTAAAAACAATCACAGCAACAATCATTTTACAAATACATACAGTAAATCATAGTCTTAAAAGAAGGTTTGAATGCCCAGTCGTTACCAGTCCTTAGTAGAGGAAAGGGTTTGGTAGTTTCTGCTTGGTGGAGGATCCGATCTGGGCGATGCTGATCTGGCTGGAAAGAGCGGTTCTGGTGCTGTAAAAGGTCCGTGTCTTCGTTGTGGAAAAGGAGGGAGGCCGGCCGCTCCTCAAAAGCAAGCTGTTGCTTCCAAGGCTTGCTCTACTCCTGGTAGCATGGCTGATGCTTTAGCATGGCCAAGGGGGAGAGAGAGGCCCAGAGGTGGGGAGGAGTACTCCAACCTGAGCAGCCCCCGGGGGTCCAGGAGTCTCACCAAGGGGGGGAGAGCAGAGCCAAAAGAGAGAGTCCAGAGCCAAGAGCCAAGAGAGACAAGAGAATGATAAACTGGTTGACCACTGCTTTTAGCTGCCTGGCCTGCTGGTGGGAGGGGCTCACAGGCAGCAAGTGGTCATGGGAAATCCTGACCTCCATTTTGTTTTTCCTCACATATGAAAGGTTTCCTCCGTGTGATCCCAACAATACCAAAAAGTCAAACATGGTGGTGGTAGTGTGATGGTTTGGGGCTGCTTTGCTCCTTCAGGACCTGGACAACTTGTCATAATTGATGGAACAATGAATTCTGCTCTCTACTGGAAAATCCTGAAGGAGAATGTCCGACCATCAGATTGTGATGTCGAGCTCAAGCGCACTTGGGTTATGCAGCAGAACAATGATCTGAAACACACCAGCAAGTCCACCTCTGAATGGCTTAAAAAAAACAAAATGAAGATTCTGGAGTAGCCTTGTCAAAGTCCGGGCTTAAATCCTACTGAGATGCAGTGGCATGACCTTAAACAGTCCGTTCATGCTAAAAACCCCTCCAACATGGCTGAATTAAAATAATTCTGCAAAGAACAGCGGGCTAAAATTCTTCCACAGTTATGTGAAAGACTCCTTGCCAGTTATTGCAAACGTTTGATTGCAGTTGTTGTCGCCGAGGGTGGCACAACTAGTTATTAGGATTTAGGGGGCAATTACTTTTTCACATAGGGCCAGGTAGGTTTGGAAAGCTTTTTTCCCTTAATAAATGAACTCATCATTTAAAAACTGCATTTTGTAATTACTCGGATTGTCTTTGTCTAATATTAAAATTTGTTTGATGATCTGAAACATTTAAGCAAGCAAATTTGCAAAAAAAAAGAAGAAGAAATCAGGAAGGGGGCAAATACTTTTTCACGGCACTGAATGTTTGGGACACCTATAAGAAACCATGTATGCTCAACATTCTTAGGCAGTCAGTCAAATTTGACATTGGGCCTCAAAGTCAAGTTTATATGACAAAAATGGCCCATAACTTGTCTAATATTGTTTTTAGAGCTTAGGTATGTATTGGGCACTAATAGCAAATTATGTATGCTGGTTGTTTTCGACATATTGGATTTGACCTTGGGTAACAAGGTCCAGGTAATGACAAAAACGGCCTAAAAGTCCTTTAATATTGGCTTTAGATCTTTGGTATGTATTGGATACTAATGACAAATCACGTATGCTGATAAAACACACCATATTGGATTTGACTTTGGTCTTCAAGGTCAAGGTCATGTGACAAAATCAATCTATTTATTTCCTCTTTTCCCATATATTATTAAAATTTTAACGGGCATTGTAACCGCACGGTCGACCTTTTTTTCCGATCAATTGTGGCAAGAAAAAACTGGTCAAAATCCAGTTTTGGATGTTTTTTCCTATTAGCCGCATGGAATAGAAAGAATAATACCGATTAGACCCACTCGGTGGCAGTGTTGCGCAAAAAAAAAAAAAAATCATTGTCTGAAAGCAGAGCAAGAACCAGAAGTTAACTGGGAAGGTGGCGCACTTCACAAATTGATAGCAGATGACAGTGAAAGTCCAGGTAAGAAAAAAATCTAATGGGATTTCATGATCTAGACTTCTTAAAGATTATTATTTTTGCTATACGGCAGAAACGTGACAAAAAATTGTTGCTGTCTGTCACTCATGAAAAAGTGTGACCACTCTGTCGAGTTGCCCAATAATGGTAACTTAAACTCCTTTCTCACTGAGCTGCGTTGGCCTGCGGAAGTGTGCGGATGAAACAGTTCTCTTGTTTCATAGTAGAAGCACGTATACACCGTGAGTTGATTCGCAGTGGTACGGGACCGTTCGCCATCACCGCCGAAATTTGTGAAAAAATTAAACAGGTTTAATTTTTTCGAGGATGTCCGAGCTGGAGCTTTTTAACGCCAGTATCATGTAGACAATGTGTTGCTTTCACAAGAATTCGTGTTGGCTTCCTGTTGCGGACTGATGCTAGTTACTTTTCTCCTGTTGGGGCTTTAACTGCCGGCAACCTTCTGGGCCCTAGGCACTCTAGTCATTAATAACGCATACCTGTGAACTCTCACGCATTCAGAGTGAGTTTTAGTGGCATATTTACATTTGCCTGCTAAAGTCAGCAATTATTCAATCAACGCGCATCTAAGAGATCCTCGCACTTTTCTTTACTCAGAGGTTGGAATCAAAGCATGTGTTTCATGATCGTTTAAATTGTTTAAATGAAATAAGATCATTTGAAACGTCTTTATGCAATTCCATTGCAATTCCATTCCATTAGCAATTCGTGCTGATAATAATTGGATAAGTCAGGCCAGAGTCCGGCATGGATCGACTCATTACCCGCAGTTATCTCAAATAAATTTTGAATCCAATCTGATCCATGGATACAATACCTGCAACCCCTCCCTCCTGCTTCTATTATCAAATGCACAACTCCACATTTTGTTTGAAATGTGCTTATTATAATTTACATTTTGGCTGGCAAACAAAGCAGCCTTGAAAGGCAGCACTTGGACAAGAAGCAAAGTGACAGATGACATTCTTCCAGCGGGGGCTGTAACATTTTGTGTACTGTACCGTGAAATACGTTATGTAATTTGAGTATTATTTAATTTAGCCTTTATTATACCGGGGAATCCCACTGAAATAAACAAAATGCAGATATGGCCAAACATTATCCTGTTCAAAACCTAACAACCACTCCAAGAGTAAATGCAAGCAAGCCACAATCTAATTTTTAAGCTCATGTCAAATAACATTCACGAATGCCGTTACTGGCCAGCTAACTCATATTCGATTGGTGGTTCTCGCCAAGAGCAGAAAACATGAATATTCATATTTTCACTTAATTAGTGACGTAAGGGCTAAACGCTGGCTATACGACTGAGGCCAGACTGATAAGTCAGTGACCGTTGGGAGCGACCAGCACTTTATCAGTATGGATTCCAGGCTAAATAAAAACCCCATTTGAAGTATAACTTCATTATGCTGTATCACAAACATTTATGACAGGAGGCAATGACTATACTCTGTCAGAAGGGGAAAATGTATCCAAGTCTAATGATTGTTTAGTTAAAATTGCCTCTTAATTACAACTCCATATGGAACACATGCTAGTTTGTCTTGATATCGTTATGATAGGATGGATTCATTATTACTTGAAGAGAGGGGCCTGGTGTCTTGGCTTTGCTGCTGCACAAATGAACTGTGCTACCGGCTAAAGCTTTAAGTGGGACCACCAGAGGAAGAAAGTTCACCCCCTGTAATAGTCACAGGACAGATGTTCAGGCAGCAATGACTGGGAGTGGACACAACTGGAATAATCTTGAAAAAAACTGACCTCCAACAGAGTGAGATGCAGGACATCCACCAACGGCCTCTGATTTTTAGAGGAACTGAGAGTGTATGCACATACAGCAGATTTGGATTATTATCCTGTGCTTTTCCTTTGAATTCATAAATTTCCACAAATATTCCCTTCAAAAAAAAAAAAAAAAGCCACAAGAAACACCTGTGAGAAGGGATTAACAGATGCACTCCTACCTCTCGCTATCTCTCAATGAGCAACTGCTGCCCACTCCCTACTTCACAGCAAAATTGGATGCTGTGCATGCAGAGGGTACTGCTTGCGGGTGCAGCAGCGCTCCCCATGGTATGGCTTGTCCATCACATCATTGGCTTATTCAACAGCTAAACCTGCAGAGGTCTGCTGAATGTGTTGCCTGAAGAAGAAGTGGGGAGGTCAGGATCCACAATGGCTCTCAAACCCACTGCTGTATTCTTCATTCAAGAGTTTAGCGAGCCACCAGTCTACTCATCTCTACAGGGTGTAAAAAAATTTGGAACTCTATTTTAAATCATTCTCTCTGCTTGATAATCAAAACATTTGCAAAACTGATCAGTTGTCACATCTGATGACGAACTAGTCCACTACTTTTTATGTCGCAGAGTTCCACTGGTTAATCACTCGATGTAAGTGTGATGTAGCTTCAGAGGAGCGCTGATATAAGCAGATACAAAATATGTTGTGACATTGTCCTACAATTTGAAAAAAAAAAAAGCTTTTTCTGACTAAGAACCTATGAAGGGAAAACGGTGAAAAATTAGAGTTGAAGGGGTTAATGTCTCATAAACTTATGCTGGGGGGAAAACTATTTTAAATATATGCGAAAACAAACACCCATAAAATGTAATGCACAGTAAACAACTGTTCATATTGAATACAACAATGGGTTTAAAAGCCATTTGTAGATCTTGACCTCCGGACCCTGGCTTCCTCCTCACCCTCTTGACTCGAGCAGAGGCTCTCCCACATGAAGTGCTCGCTGCGCGCACATAGTCTAGCCCACGGTTAAAGCTGCGGGGGGGATGGAGTCACTTAACATAACATAACATAACATAACATGAGTGGTGAGAACAGGCCATTCAACCCAACTAGGCTCTCCAGTTTCTTTTTACTATTGTAAGTATATCACTTCAGATACTCAATGACTCAATGGTATCTAGCTTTCAGTCAAGCCTGTTCTTGAAAATTCCCAAGGTTTCTGCCTCAACAATATGGTCAGGCAAGCTATTCCACCTCGAAATTACTTTTTGGGTGAAGAAATATTTCCTAACATCAGTGATACATTTATCCTTGGTCAACTTCCATTTGTGACCCCGAGTTCTACTAACAAAACTTGACCGAAGGAATCCTACATAATTCACTTTGTTAATCCCTTTAATATATTTAAAGACCTCAATCAGATCACCCCTAAGTCTCCTTTTCCTAAGACTAAAGAGATTAAGGATCTTCAGCCTCTTCTCATAGCTTTCATCTTTTATACCTGGCATTAGCTTAGTGGCTCTTCTCTGAACTTTTTCTAGAGCCTCTATATGTTCTTAAAGTATGGTCCCCAGAACTGTACACAATACTCTAGATGTGGTCTGACGAATGTGTTGTACAAAAGAAGCATCACCTCCTTGGATTTGTACTCAATACTTTTGGCAATGTATCCCAGTATCCAGTTGGCTTTTTTAACAGCTATGGCACAATGGCTAAAACTTGTGAGGGTTTGGTCAACAATCACTCCCAGATCTTTTTCGTGTGGAGCACATTCCAGTCTTAAACCTCCCATGAAGTAATCCCGTCTAATGTTTTTATTACCTACATGTACAACTTTACATTTCGCTACATTAAATTTCATTTGCCACATTTCTGCCGAATTCTGGATTCTACCCAAATCATCCTGAATCACTTTAGTGGACTCTACACTATTTGCCAAACCTTCCAATTTAGTATAATCTGCAAATTTAACTAATTTGTTCTCAATATTCCTATCAAGGTCATTAATGTAGATGAGGAACAGTAGGGGTCCCAACACCGATCCCTGAGGGATGCCACTCCCCACCATACCTAGCTCAGATGAGATTCCACTGACCACCATTCTTTGTGTTCTGTCCTGAAGCCAGTTTTGAATCCACCTCAGAATACCTCCTGTAACTCCAATGGAGCTCATTTTAAAAGTTAGTCTCTTATGCGGTACTGTATCAAATGCTTTCTGAAAATCCAAGTATATGATGTCATAAGCCCTGCTCTGATCATAAGTCATGGTGGCCTCTTCAAAAAATTCCAGAAGGTTTGTCAGGCATGACCTTCCCTTACGGAAATCATGTTGGCTATCCCTCAAGATATTATTACGTTCAAGAAATAATTCCAGCTCGTCTTTTATAATAGATTCCAGTATTTTGCATGCAATGCAAGTTAAACTGACTGGCCTGTAATTTCCTGCCTCAGTGCAGTCCCCTTTCTTATATATTGATATTATATTGCCCTGCTTCGAATCATTTGGTATTTCTCCAGTTTCTAATCTTGATCGGAGAGTGTGACAGGCAAGAGTATACAAGTTAGTCCATTATCACTGTGTTCTGTGTGGTTTATCTATTTTCTTTAAGCAGCAAATACTAATAGATAATGAGAGACAAAGCATATGATTACAATCCAAATTTGCATTACTTACTTTAGCCCTTAATTCCTGTCCAAGGAGCAAAGGTATTTGGGGGATGTTCTCCATCTGTTAGAGGGTCAGTTCTTCAAGATCATTTCATTTCGGTCCACTCAATTCACAGTCATTGGCACCTGAACATCAGCCCTCTGACTATTACAGGGGTGATCACACTTCTTGAGGATTTTGACTTCAGGGCTTGGACAGTGATAATGGGAGTGGGCTACTTAATGGTGGTTGGCTGTCCAGCTCTTTGTCTCAGTGCATTGGCTATCAAATGATTGCTTTTTTACTCTAAGCCAACAAAGATCATGTTTGAAGATGTGCTCCTGCCTGTAGACTGTGTGAGATATGATGCTATCCTGTGATCTGTACATGATCACTTTTGTGTCTTCCATAGTTGAGAACATGTCACTATTCTTGCATATGATTGGTTCAGAGCTTTGCGAATATTTTTCGGTCAGAGTCTTCACGATGACCATCAAACTCCTTTGTTCGCCGCTATAAAAGCTTCTCCTGCCCCCTGTGTACAGTATGTCTCCCTCCATAAGTCCACCCCTTTTCATTTCTTTGTGAAATTTGTTGTACTCTATGCTGATGGTGGCGCACATGGTTGCAGCAGCTCAGTGCTACTCTAGTCAGTGCTTTGTATGGTGGTATGTGTACGTGTTGTTTCTCATCCTGTGTACATTCTGTTGGGAAAACTAAATCTACAGCAGGCACGATCTCCTTAGGATAGGAGTTTGCCACGAGCGGAGTGTCCCAGCCGAGTTTCTCCGCTCATACAAGATCCCGGTGGACACAGCGAGGAGTCCTGGCTCTCCGTGGATTACCATCCCCGCAGTGAGGAGGCGAAGGCGGCGCAGAGAGAGGAAGCAGAAGCGAGGCTGCAGGGCCGGCGCGCTAGCTAGGCTACGGAGGCAGGCGCACAGACCATCGCTCCCCAGCCTTTTTCTGACGAATGCCAGATCACTCGCTAACAAGATGGATGAACTGAGGCTACAGGTTGTAACTAACAACATTGTGAAGGACAGTTGCGTTCTGGTGATCACCGAGACCTGGCTTCATTCATTCATCCTGGACTCTGCTATTGAGCTAGCAGGCTGCACAGTGCAGCATCATGACAGGACAGCAGACTCCGGTAAGAGCAGAGGAGGGGGGCTCTGTGTGTATGTCAATAACAACTGGTGTACCAACACAATGACTGTTAGACAGTCACTGCTCCCCAGACCTGGACTGCGTGACTATTAAATGCAGGCCCATTTACCTTCCAAGAGAATTCACTGTGGTCATGATTGCTGCTGTTTACATTCCAACGGACGCTACTGCTAACTCGGCTACCGGACTTTTACATGGCAGCATTAGCAGTCAGCAGAGCATGTATCCTGACGCTGTGCACATTATTGCAGGGGACTTTAATCATGCAGGTTTAAAGACAGTGCTCCCTAAATTCCATCAGAATGTAAAGTGTGCCACTAGAGGAGCTAACACACTAGACAAGGTCTACTCCAATATCAAGCTGGGCTACAGGGCTAGACCACCACCACATCTGGGCCAGTCTGAGCACATGTCACTGTTTTTAATCTCTACATACGCCCCCCTCAGGAATACTGCTCTTATCACCACAAAGACTGTGAAAACTTGGCCTGATTGTGCCTCTCAGCAGCTACAGGACTGTTTCAATAGGACCAACTGGGAACAACCAGACCTCGAGGTGTTCACTGACAGTGTTTTGTGTTATATACTATTCAAAAAAAGTAGGGGATATTTTATTTTGAGATCAAAATTTTCACTTATACAAAGGGATACGAAACCATGTTGTATAGTTCCTTACTGAGGAAGCATTTCCAAAGAAATTCATCACCCAAACACATCAATGACACTCTCACGATCTGCACGGGATGCTATTGATGATCAAGGGGGTTGTGCCACAAATTTGCATGACTCTGAATTGGAAGGTTAGAGCCACTGTAAAGGAAGATTTTGAAGAGAAAGCATCAGATTATCAGTGGTTGAAGTCGTTAATTAAACAGAGACCATCGCCGCCTAACACAGGAGGAGAGGTTACGTGCCCTTGGCATGCTACAGGTTGGCACAAGACAGGTCGTTGTGGCAAGGGCAATGAATGTTTCCCAGTCTGTCATCAGCAGATTATGGTCCAGACATCGTGCTACAGGGTCTGCTCAGGATAGACCACGTTCCGGTCGACCAAGGGCAACAACTCAGGCTCAGGACAGATTCATCCGCACTATTGTCTTGAGAAATCATATGGTAACAGCAAATCAGATAAGGTCTCAACTTCAAAGGGATACTGGCTTGGTAGTGAGTGGCCAGACCATCAGGAATCGTCTGCACAGATTTCACTTACACGCCCGACGTCCTCGTGTCATTCCCTGTTTGAGGGATCGTCACATTAGGGCCAGACTCCAATGGTGTCGTCATCATCAACGCTGGGATAATCGCCGATGGAACAAAGTAATGTTCTCAGATGAATCGAGGTTCACTGTGGACTTCCTTGACAGACGCAGGAGGGTTTGGCGCCGACGTAACAAACGCGTTTCCATGACGTTAACGTCATTAGACATGATCCGTATGGGGGTGGATCTGTAATGGTGTGGGGAGGCATCACTGCTGCCGGCAGAACAGACTTGCATGTTGTTGCTGGACGTGTCACAGGGCAGTACTACCGGGACAACATCTTGGCACCCCATGTTGTGCCGTTTGCACGCCGTTATGGCCGCCGTTTCATTTTCCAAGATGACAATGCCAGATGTCATAGGGCCAGGATCGTTACAGATTACCTCCAGCAGCAGAATATCACCACATTACCATGGCCAGCACTCGGTCCGGACCTTTCCCCATCGAGCATGTCTGGGACATGCTTGGACAGCGGCTACGCCAACGTCAACAACCTCCTGCCAATGTCCAAGAACTTGCTGCAGCATTGCAACAGGAATGGAATAACGTTCCCCAAAATGACCTGGGGACGTCTCGTTAGGAGTATGCCACGCCGAATTTGAGCTTGTCTAGCCAACCGAGGGGTTTTACCCGCTACTGACTCTGTTTCACAATGGTGGTAAATTTGCTGTGTGACCCTGTGTTTAAGGGCCGACCCTTATTCTGGAGAATCTGTCCTTTACTGACTGTACACAGGGTTTCGAATGAATTGACAAATGTTTCCTTAATGTTTTTATGTCATTTGTTTCCTTCCTGACCTCATGATCTGCATTTCATGGTACTTGTAAATCCAATATCCCCTACTTTTTTTGAATAGTATATTAAGAACTGCGTAGACATTGTGACTGTGGACAGACGCATCCGGGTCTAGCCCAACTAGAAGCCCTGGATGAACAGGGAGGTCAAGCAGCTGCTGAAGAAGAGGAACACCGCCTTCAGTTCTGGCAACAGGGCTCTCTACAGCACGGCCCGGGCCAACCTGAAGAGAGGGATCAGAAAGGCCAAGTTGGACTACAGGAGGCGGATTGAGGACAACTTGGACAGCAACAACAGCAGGCAGGTGTGGCAGGGAGTCCAGCATCTCACCAACTACAGGACTAACCTCAGTAGCTGCTGAAGGTGATGCGTTGCTGGCAGAGGAGCTGAACCTCTTCTTTGCCCGCTTCGAGGTAAAGCCACCAGACGCAGCCATACATCACCCTGCGGCCCACAGCCTCGCCACCCTCACAGTGGAAGAGCGTAAGGTGAGGCGTATGCTGCGGACTGTCAACCCGATGAAGGCGGCTGGACCCGACGGCGTCTCTGGACGGGTGCTGAAGAACTGTGCGGACCAGCTGGCTGGAGTCTTCACCAGGATCTTTAACCAGCACCTGTCCCAGTCCACCGTCGCACCCTGCCTGAAGTCCTCCACTGTGGTCCACTGCCCAAGAAACCCCACATCACCAGTCTCAAGGACTACTGGCCAGTTGCACTGGTGGAAAAACTGGTGGACCTGGGTCTCCCGCATGCTACCTGCATGTGGATCAAGAGTTTTCTCTCTGGTTGCAGCCAGAGGGTGAGAGTGGGCCCTCACACATCCACGGCCCACAACCTCAGCACCGGCTCCCCACAGCCCTGTGTGCTGAGCCCCCTGCTCTGCACCCTCTACACCCACGACTGCACCCCCACCCACCACAGTAACACCATCGTCAAATTTGCTGACGACACCACGGTGGTGGGACTCTTCTCTGGGGGGAATGAGATCGCCGACAGGGACGAGGTGGAGTGACTGACTGTGTGGTGTGGGGAAAACAATCTGTTGTTCAACACCTCAAAAACCAAGGAGGTCATAATTGACTTCAGGAGGAACAGAAAGGACATTGTACCACTGTATATCAGCGGGGACTGTGTAGAGAGGGTGGCAGACATCCGCTTCTTGGGAGTCCACATTGAGGAGGAGCTGACCTGGAGCATGACCACCTCTGAGCTGCTGAAAAAGGCCCAGCAGAGACTGCACTTCCTGAGGGTGCTGAGGAAGAACAACATCTCACAGACACTGCTGGTATCCTTCTATCGGTGCTCGATCGAGAGCATTTTAACATACTGTATATGTGTGTGGTACACCAGCTGCACAGTAGCTCAGAGAAAAGCGCTCTAGCGTGTCATCAAAACAACACAGAAGATCGTTGGCTGCCCCCTCCAATCACTGGAAGAACTACACAATTCCCGCTGCCTCAAAAAAGCACAGAATATTATATAGGACAACTCTCATCCTGGTCACACTCTGTTTGAACTGTTGCCATCAGGCAGACAGTACAGAACAATAAAGACAAGGAAAAACAGATTTAAGAACAGTTTTTACCCAACAGCAGTCACCACACTCAATGCAGGAAAAAACATCTGATGTGCAATATGTTTCAAGGGATCAGTGCAATGATAGAATGTGTGCTTGAGTGTGAGTGTTTGGTTTCTGCTTGTTTCCTACCTATTTATTTAAGCTGTTATTTATTTATTTTTGCTGCTTTTATTTGTATTTTTACAGGAGGCTCTGCATATAATTGATGCATGGATTGGATGGCACTTTTGGTTTCGATGTACTTGTTACAATGACAATAAAGATTTTCTATTCTGTGCTGTCTCTGATCTTGTTCTAGACTGACTGGGTTTTACTTGGAATATTTCAGCTATTCTATCAAGAGTTTCTGGTGTTCTCCACTCCATCTGTTGGTTTGCCAGTCTTTCTAAGCCTCCACAAGTTGAGCTCCCAAGCAGTTTTACAGTGCTTTATCTCCATGTTCTCATAACTCTGTTTTAGGTTTTTTTTTTTTAATAATATTTTTTTTAATCTGAGTAGTGCAATAGGTGCTGCGCTTGGAATTAACTTTTTGTTGCTTTGTCTGGCCCGCTTTCCTGAAAAACTACTATTCCACGATGCTAATGTGCTCTTTTAGAGTTTTGTACCTTTTTGTAATTACCTGATTGTAATTTCTGGATTGTTAAGGAAATTCAATAAAATATTGGTCATAAAAAATCTGATCAGCTGTAATAGCCATCATCTATGATCTTACCTTTATTTTTCCTCAGAGATTTAGACTTTTTCCCAGCAGACATCAAAAGAATTAGAAGGATGTTTTCAAAGCTTGCAATAAATCAAATAAATCAAAGCTTTGGCATCAGACCGAGGAAAAATTTTTGGGTTTGGCCTTATTTCTTGGGAACTCTGTTGAGCCTTAAAGTCATAAATTCATAAATGTTTCTCCCGTCAACATTTTATCTTTGGGTGCAGCCATGGGCCCCATGCCCAGCCCAAGTAACTTCCAGCTGTTCTTCCTGCCTCCCATCCTGTAATTTTTGTAGGATTCTAACTTTGGCTACTGTGGTGATCTCAGGGAGAGCAAGCCCCCACACCGGTACAAGTAAATGTTTAGGGGTGGAAACTGTGTGGTGTTCAGTTCACTTAAACTTCTCTTCTCAGGTGGTAGGTGCTGAGTCTTTTCTCTTCTCTGGCATACATGGTCCATGTCTTGCTGCCGTATCGCAGTGTGCTGCTGGCTCAAACATTTTCACCGTAAACACGGGGTTTTCCCGCATTCGAGTCAAGCGTTGTTGCTGCCCTCCCCATGCTTTTCTCAAGCTCATTGTCAAGGGAGAGGTTGTCAGTCGAAGGTCGAGCTGAGTTACAATTCTATGAAAAAGTATTGCGCCCTTCTCGATTTCTTTTTTTTTTTTGCATAATTATACCCCCCTGGGGGGGGGGGGGGTGTACTGAAATCAGCATGTCAGTTTCTCCGTTCGTGGACTTTGTTCAGAGCTTTATCTCTAAACCAGATGGTGCATTTTTTTTCAAACTTGTCATGCAATAATATGACCTTGACTACTTAAGCACCTGCGATTCTGAAAGTCACACAAAGTATTTTCATGGAGATTTTGCAATTTTTTGACTTTGACAATTCTGAATTGGGGTTATCATTGGAGTGCACAGTAAATGGTAATGGCTGCTTCAGTCGAATGCCACGCTGAATGCGAGGGGTATTCTTTAGTCTCATCTGAGTCAGGCCCATCTCTAGTTTCACATTTAATGTTTGAGATCATCAAACCAATTTTAATATTAGACAACGATACCCCAATACCCAAACCTACCCGGCTTTATGTGAAAAATTGTCCAATTAATTACTAGATCCACCAAATAAACAAACTCAATTGATTATTGGGTTCAATTTCACCGGACATGGCCAGGCTTAATTACTGCCAGCCCTTTTGAATTTAAACATCACTGCACAGAGGAAAGGGCTAAAATTCCTCCACAGCGATGTTAGAGACTTACTGCAAGTTATAGTCAAAGTTTGATTGTAGTTGTTGCCATCGAGGGTAGCACAACCAGTTATTAGTTTAGGGAGGCAACAATTTTTTCACATCACTCCTACACTCCCTACTAATTCACCAAAGTCCTTATTGTGATCAGGTATTTCTCCTTTCTCTCCCTTTAATAGGAGCGATCTGATATACAATACGGCACATCGCAAGGCGGATATGCTGGCCGATAATGACGGCTCAACGGACAAAATGTCGACGAGTGAACTTCCGCTCATATCCGCACGCGGTCGAATGCTAGCTAATATAATGGGGATTTATAGCTTTCAGTTCCAGGACGTGAACTCCGGCTTTGACTCGAATGTAGCGTTTATTTGAATTTTGCGGTATTTTCATATTCATATCTGTGTATCCATGATGGTATTCGACTGCAAAGCTGCGAAATGCTCATCACATTTCATCATGCATGCACTGACTTGGCGAAGCTGGTCTTATTACCGGAAGTGAAGACATTGACAAAATATCCCCTTCCTTCGTCTCATCTCCCGATTTACGACAGTTTTGCGCTATATCAGATCGCTCGTATTAATTATTTGCTTGGAAGCACAATGTGATGATTGGTCATATTCTTCACCTCGTGTACAGCTATTTCTCACAGAACGTGACTTAAGAAGGGAATTAATCTTGCAAAGGATGCAAGAATTAATTTAGAAGCTTTACAGCCTTTCCAAATTGTGACATTGTGGTTTTGGTCAGGACATACTGCAGCATAAGAAGTAATCACTCAGGACTGAGGTTGTTTGTGGCAGCTGCATGTGAATGGCAGACCGATTCTGTTAACTGAAATTTGTCACCAAGAGGTGGCGCTGTTTATCTTATATGCCGCGTGATAACTTGTGGCACAGATAGTTCCTACAGTCAAACTCAAATGATTCTTTTCAGCTTATTTTATTAATTGTGATCAAGCTGGTGCTCTTTGCATCAAATTTAATATATCTTCAGTATTTATATCAAATTTTATTATTCTTTAGTCTTTTGTTGGCAGGGTAGGTCCAGAATTTTAGCTTTGTTTCCTTCTCACGCACTTGCGCCGGAAATGTGTGTGTGCATCTGTGGTCCGTGTTTACCAACCCTTCTGGGAACAAAATGCCCCCATAAGACATGGAATTCCTGATTTCTTTATGCTAATAGGGACATTTTCAGGTCCCCATGAGGAAATTGAGCTATTTTAGGGTTAGGGGTTAAGGTAGGGCTGGGATAAGGTCAGGGTTAGGTTAAGGCTATGGTTAGGGTTTGGGTTAGGTATGAACTGTTTAAGGTTAAGGTCAGGGAAAGGGGTTAGGGAATGAATGCAAGTCTATGGAATGTCCCCACAAGACATGAAAACCGAACATATGTGTGAGTGTGTAAGGGCTATGCTTTGCACACTGATGATGTGCACGGAGGACATGAAGTTGAGGACTGGACTCAGGTCCAAGGATAGACTCGGTTGTATTTATTATGCCTTTTGCGCAGCGGGGGGAGGGGGGGGCACACACAAAGCAATACAAAACAAATAGGAAACAATGTTCCTTAATAATGCTATTAAAGGAGAAGTACCGTTTTTACAGTTTTGACATTATTTGTGGCTTAAAATACAATCATTTACTCACCCGTATCGTGTCACTAGCAGTCCTTCGGAAGATATTTAGATCCAAAGAGAGCCGCGTATATCCGTATAATGGGAGTGAACGGGGCACGGCGAGCGCAGCCTCTAATGCCGCATTATCTGTCGCAAAACTCATTCATTTCACCAATATTTTGTTATGATTCGCTAGTGTTGTTCCCCTTATGAGTCTGGGTTTGCCAGTTACCATCATCCGGCGTCTGTAGCTTAACCTACTAACCTCTGAACTGGACGTTGTAATCTCAGGTGCCGCGCGCAGGCGCAGTATGGCTCATAGCAGAGTTGCCAAGTCCGCTTATGATATGCGACGTTGGGCTGCTTTTTTCCTGAAGTCGCTTGAAAAAATTACGGGTCGCGGGTTGCGGTTTTTTTGGGCTTGTTTTTAAAAATATGGTTGCTTGTTAGAAAAGTTTAACAAGCGACGTAATTGTTATACACTTATGGTTGCTATTTCCCCCCGATTCATTGATTGACACTGTCTGCTCACAACCTCAGGAGTAATGTGAGAGAACCCGCCCTCCCTCCAAGCCCCTGCAACAAAATGAAAGGGATTCCACCCTAGGTCTACACCATCTCAGTATTGTTTAATTTATATTGGGCTTGTTTTGGGCTTGTTTTTGAAGCTGCGGTCGCTTATTTGTCTTATCAGAGTTGGCAATCCTAATTAGCTCAGCGACGTTCGGCTGCTTTACGTGCTGGTAAAACATCATGGTTCATGCTTGCGTTTTTCCAAGTTGTTGCACAGAAATGACCAGCTGGACAACGTTTAGCTTCCATAGGCTACCTTCACGCAATTTGGAATTGCTAAAGCTCTAGCTAGTTGCGCTGAAAATAGACCCAAGTACTCAAGTGGAAGCATTGAGGCATGCGGATCTTCGGGTCTGCAGTGCTCACTTCGCTACGGAAGACGTCCAGTTCAGAGGTTAGTAAGTCAAGCTTGTAATGTGGAAAAAAAAAAAAAAAAAGCCACTAGATGGCAGTATTGACATTTTTTTTGTTAAGCCCAGTCTGGAGCTAGGTTGGGCATGTCCTGGGCATGCCTCAGAGGGGGCTGGACAAGAGTATATAAGGAGAAAAATTGAGAGAGTGGAAGAGTAGTTGGAGAAATTGCAAGGAGAAATTGTGGAAGGATACATTTGACCAGACCTGTTACTCTTTTGAAGACCTGTGAAGCTTTTTGTGGATTTTTGCTTGTGTTGGAGCATTTTCCTGTCCCAGGACATCGCAACATAGCAGCCCATCTCAATTACCAAGGGACTGTAACTATTTTTTTATTATTATTTCAATCTTGGTCAGTAGTTTAGAGTGTAGATTAGTTCTAAGTTTTGTTTAATTAAATCTGTTGAAGTTGAAGAATTTTGTCTGTCATCCCTTGCTGTAATTGACGCCGCAACAAATTGGGGCCATAACAAATTGGGGGCTCGGGTCCGGGATAGACCATTGTGCGAGTCATTTATTGAAAATCTAAAATTTCAAATAGTGAAATTGTTTTTTGAATTTTCCTAGATATATATTGGCAGATCAACAGCAATGGATGATTTCTTGGCATCACCAACCGTAGAGGTTTTGAAGTCTTTTAAAAAGACAGAACTGCTAGAAATATGCAGGCAGTTAGAGCGGACAGATGTAAAACCAGCCATGCGAAAAGCAAGACTGGCTAGAGAGATTGTTAAATATTACATTGATGAAAATGTGTTTGCACCAGGAGATCTGGAACAGTTTCCGGTGGAAAATCCAAATGTTAAATTGGAACTTAAATTAAAAATGCTAGAGATTGAATGGGAAGAAAAAGAAAAACAACAAGAGTTTGAGAGAGAGAAAGAGAAAAAAGAAAGGGAGGAAAAAGAAAAACAAAGAGAATTTGAGAGAGAGAAAGAGGAAAGAGCAGGAAGAGAGAGACAGAGACAGAGAGATTTCGATTTAGAAAAATTAGATAGAGAAGAAAGGCTCCAAATGGAGCTACTAAAAATCAAAATTCAAGCTGAAAACAAATTTCGGGCTAGCCAGGAGGTAAAGCTGGTGCCTCCATTCTCAGAGAAGGAGGTTGATAAGTATTTCCAGTGCTTCGAGAAGGCAGCTAAGAGTTGTCAGTGGCCAAAGGAACACTGGCCTCTGATGTTGCAAACTGTCCTCAAGGGTAAAAGCTCAACAAGCCTATTCGGCTTTGTCTGCAGATGATTCCTCTGATTATGAGGTTGTCAAAAGGTTATTTTGACAGCTTATGAGTTGGTTCCAGAGGCTTACTGACAGAAATTCAGAGGTCTGAAGAAATCTGGCAATCAGACTTATGTTGAATTTGCTAACGAGAAGAAGGTTTGCTTTGAGCGCTGGTGTACTTCTATGGAGGTCAAGGATGATTTCAACTCACTAAAAAGAGATGGTGTTAGTTGAAGAATTCAAGAACTGTGTCAAGGATGATATTAAGACCTACCTTAATGAGAAGCAAGCACTGAATTTGCAATCAGCTGCCAAGTTTGCAGATCTAATATGTTCTCACACATAAGTCCAAATTTCAGTCTAGCAGTAACAATAGATGGTCCCAATTTCAGAAGAAAGGTAACGGTGATACCCAAGATTCCTCACCCAAAGACAAAGACAAATCTGGTGATGGTGCTCAGAAATCCAGTAAAAGGTCTGATCAAAGTGTGAAAG
The DNA here is from genome assembly GCA_029692085.1 of Gymnothorax javanicus. NCBI lineage: Eukaryota > Metazoa > Chordata > Actinopteri > Anguilliformes > Muraenidae > Gymnothorax > Gymnothorax javanicus. The sequence continues at coordinate 70,277 of JAFJMP010000056.1, read as the reverse complement.
CTGACAGTGACAAAAGTGGTCTAGTTTGCAATTATTGCAAGAAATCTGGTCATGTTACAACTAACTGTTGGTTCCTTAAAGCTAAGAAAGAAAAGAAAAGGATACCAAATCCAATGCCTTTGTGAAGACAAGGTTAGAAACCCCTGTAGTAGATGACCGATCTGCTAAATTGCCTGCTCCTTGTGAGGCTAAGAAGCCTGATACTGCTGACTTTGTGAGGGAGGAATTTCTTCCATTTGTGTCAGAGGGATTTGTGGCTCTGAATGAGCATTCTCCTCCTGTCCCCATATATATCCTAAGGGATACCGGAGCTTCTCAGTCACTTTTGTTGATGGACTCCTTGGAGTTACGTGATGAGACCGCTTCTGGGGATTTCATACTTGTACAAGGTATTGAAGGGAGGACTGTATCTGTACCCCTGCGCTCTGTATTCTTGAAGTCAGATTTAGTTACAGGACAGGTAAAGGTGGGACTTATGTCAAGTCTACCTATCAAGGGTGTTTCTCTGTTGCTAGGCAATGACCTAGCTGGGGGCAATGTAGTCCCCCCTGTTCATCTTACTTCACAGCCGAGCACTGAAGATGGCGATGAAGACCCATCTCTGTATCCTTCCTGTGCAGTGACTCGTGCTATGCCCAAGAAGGCTCAAGAAGAAGATGATGTGGTGCCGTCCAGCACCTTGAATAGTCATGACTCAGGTGGTTCGCCTCATGACTCTGTTCAGCCTACTATGGTTTCTCCGTTTGAGGACTTATCAGATACTTTTATCAGTTCTCTATTCAGCCAGCCGGATGGGTCTGGTGATTCTGATGTGTCTGGAGACTTGTCTCTGTCCAGAAAGCGGTTGATTCAGGAGCAAACCAATGATCCTGAAATATGTGTACTAAAGAAGAGAGCCCTTCCTGATGAAGAAATAGACGCAGTTCCAGTTGGGTATTATCTCAAGGATGGAGTGTTGATGCGGAAGTGGCGCCTCCTGATATCCCTGCCAATGCAGATTGGGCAGTAGTCAAGCAAATTGTTGTTCGAAGGTCTACAGGAATGAGATCTTAACAATGGCTCATAGTTTGCCTTTAGGAGGTCATCTTGGTGTTAACAAGACTGTTGACAAGATCATGAAACACTTCTTCTGGCCTGGACTTCGGAAAGATGTTTCCAACTTTTGCAAAACCTGTCACACTTGTCAGGTAGTTGGAAAACACCAGTTAGACCCACCTGTAGCTCCATTGCAGCCTATCCCAGCATTTGGGGAGCCCTTCTCCAAGGTCATTGTTGATTGTGTTGGTCCATTACCCAAGACTAGATCTGGAAATCAGTACTTGTTGACAATCATGTGTGCATCTACCAGATTCCCTGAAGCCATCCCTCTACGCAACATCAAGGCAACTGCAATCTCGAAGGCTTTGATAAAGTTCTTCATGTTGTTTGGCCTTCCCAGGGAAATTCAGTCAGATCAAGGTAGCAATTTCACTTCCGGATTGTTTCAGCAGGTCGTGTATGAACTAGGTGCGAAGCAGATTCTTTCCAGTGCCTATCATCCAGAGAGTCAGGGTGCCTTAGAGCGGTTTCATTCCACTCTCAAGACAATGATGAGGACTTATTGTTATGACCATGAGAAAGACTGGGATGAAGGTGTTCATTTGCTGTTGTTTGCAGCTAGAGAAGCAGTGCAGGAGTCTACTGGATTCAGTCCGTTTGAGCTAGTGTTTGGCCATGAAGTGAGAGGACCTTTGCTATTGTTGAGTGAATAATGGCAAGAGAAAGAGCCACATATCAGTCTGTTAGACTATCTTAGCAAGTTCAAGGAAAGACTGCGTGCAGCTTGTGACCTAGCCAAAGAGAACTTGAAATCAAGTCAGGGAAAAATGAAAACTTGGTATGATCGTAAGGCTAGAAGCCGTGAGTTTAAACCAGGAGACAAGGTCCTTGTGTTGTTTCCCTTGCAGTCCAATCCATTGCAGGCTAGATTTCATGGTCCTTATGAAATTCTGACAAAACTCAATGATCTCAATTACATTGTGAAGACTCCAGATAGGAGAAAGCCAAAACAGTTGTGTCACATTAACATGCTGAAGCCTTATCATGATAGGAATGCTAGGGTTGCAGCTGTCACTTCAGATCCTCCTATGGCCGAGACTTGTGAAGATGAGAGGGAGTTTCAAGATGATGAACCTAGAATTAAAGCTGAAGTTCTTTCATGTAAATTGTCAAATTCTGAAGTGTTGCAAAATCTTGATGTAAAACTCCAGCACTTAGAACCCTCACAGAAAGATCAGTTTGAGAGGTTGATCAAGAAATATAAAGATCTATTTCCTGATGTTCCAAAGAGAGTTTCTATAGCCTCTCATGATGTAGACGTTGGTGATGCCAAACCAATAAAACAGCATCCGCATCGATGAATCCTGAAAAGAGAAAGATTGCTGAGAAAGAGGTTGAGTACATGTTAGAACATGATATTATCAGACCCTCTAACTCCAGATTGGAGTTCACCCTGTGTTCTAGTTCCAAAACCTGATGGAAGTACTAGATTCTGTACAGATTATCGCAAAGTCAATGCTGTAACTAGAACTGATGTGTTTCCAATACCTAGGATTGATGATTGTATCGATAGAGTAGGGCAAGCAAAGTTTCTGACCAAGATTGATTTATTGAAGGGTTATTGGTGTGTGCCTTTAACTGAGAGGGCCAAGAGCATCTCTGCTTTTGCCACACCATCTGGGTTATACCAGTATGAAGTCCTACCCTTTGGCATGAAAAAAAATGCCCCAGCCACGCTCCAAAGGATGATACAGTCTACAATCGCCGGATTGCCACACACGGGTGCGCACATCGGCGACCTGATCACATGGAGTGACTCCTGGGAAGAACATCTGAAAGATGTAGAGACGTTGTTCCAGCGCTTGACCCAGGCTAACCTGACTGTTAACCTGAATAAGAGTGACTTTGGTTGTGCTACTGTCACGTATCTTGGCTACGTCATAGGCCAGGGTAAGGTGGCACCCATAAATGCTAAAGTCCAAGCCATCATGGACTTTCCAGTGCCTAACAACAAAAAAGCTTTGCGCCGCTTCCTTGGAATGATCGGGTACTACCACAAGTTCTGCAAGAACTTTGCTGAGATTGCCCTCAGTCTCATCAACCAACTGAAGAAAGGCGTAAAGTTCACTTGGGATGAAGCATGCCAAAGAGCCTTCGATCGCCTGAAGTCTCTGCTGTGTCACTTCCCCGTGCTCAAATCTCCTGACTTCAACAAACCGTTCTCCATGGCGGTCGATGCTAGCGACCAAGCTTGTGGATCTGTGCTCCTACAGAGAAGTGACTCTGATGACATTGAGCATCCCGTGGCATACTTCTCCAGGAAGTTCAATTGCCACCAAAAGAACTATTCCACAATTGAGAAGGAGCTGTTGGCTCTGGTTCTATCCTTACAACACTTTGAGGTTCATGTTTGCACAGGGCAAAAGCCAATGATTGTATATACTGACCACAATCCGTTGATGTTTTTGAGTAAGATGAAAAACGAGAATCGGAGATTGTTGAATTGGAGTTTGATTTTACAGGAATTTGGCTTGGAAATTAAGCATGTAAAGGGTGCTGACAATGTAATTGCCGATTGCTTATCCTGTGTTTGAGTATGTGTATATATATCACATGTGTTTATTAGCATATTGTATTATATGTATATATATACAAGTGTCAACTTAACCATTTTTGTATTGAAAAGAAAAATTTTGTGTTTATGAGTCAAAATTTTTCCCTTTTGGAATGGAGGTGTAATGTGGAAAAAAAAAAAGCCACTAGATGGCAGTATTGACTTTTTTTTGTTAAGCCCAGTCTGGAGCTAGGTTGGGCATGTCCTGGGCATGCCTAAGAGGGGGCTGGACAAGAGTATATAAGGAGAAAAATTGAGAGAGTGGAAGAGTAGTTGGAGAAATTGCAAGGAGAAACTGTGGAAGGATACATTTGACCAGACCTGTCACTCTTTTTCAAGACCTGTGAAGCTTTTGTGGATTTTTGCCTGTGTTGGAGCATTTTCCTGTCCCAGGACATCGCAACATAGCAGCCCATCTCAATTACCAAGGGACTGTAACTATTTTTTTATTATTACTTCAATCTTGGTCAGTAGGGTAGAGTGTAGATTAGTTCTAAGTTTTGTTTGATTAAATCTGTTGAAGTTGAAGAATTTTGTCTGTCATCCCTTGCTGTAATTGACGCCGTAACAAATTGGGGCCATAACAAGCTACAGACGCCAGTTGACGATAACAGGCAACCCCGGACTCAAAAGGGGAACAACACTAGCGAATCATAAAAAATATTGGTGAAATGAATGAGTTTAGTGACAGATAATGCGGCATTAGAGGCTGCGCTCGCCATGCCCCGTTCACTCCCACTATACGGATATACGTGGCTCTCTTTGGATCTAAATATCTTCCGAAAGGACTGATAGTGACACGAAAGTTATATGGGTGAGTAAATTATTGTATTTTATGCCACAAATAATGTCAAAACTGTAAAAATGGTACTTCTCTTTTAACAATACAAACACTGGGCTGTAGCTACAGTAACAATGTTTTACTAAAATAGACGAGTGCCAAGGCCCCTGAAGGTTGCCGGCGGTTACAGCTACAATGGGAGAAAAGTAACTAGCATCAGTCCGCGGATTCAACAGCAAGCCAACACGAATTCTTGCGAAAGCAACACGTTGTCTACATGATATTGGCGTTAAAAAGCTCCAGCTCGGACATCCGCGAAAAAATTAAGCCTGTTTAATTTTTTTGCGAATTTCGGCGGTGATGGCGAATGGTCCCGTACCACTGCGAATCAATTCACAGTTCTTCGAATCAATTCTTCTCTGCGAAAGAAGAGAACTGTTTCATCTGCACACTTCCGCAGGTCAACGCAGCTCAGTGAGAAAGGGGTTTTAGTTACCATTATCGGGCAACTCGACTGGCGAGCACGGTGGCATAGTGGTTAGCACTGTTGCCTCACAGTAAGAAGGTCGTTGGTTCGATTCCGGCCTGGGGCCTTTCTGTGTGGAGTTTGCATGTTCTCCCCGTGTTCGCGTGGGTTTTCTCCGGGTACTCCGGTTTCCCCCACCCACAAAGACATGCATCATAGGAACACTCCAACCAGTACCCCTCACCGAGGAACTGGCTTTAGAACTGGAGTTGGTCCCCGGGCGCTGCTCTGTGGCTGCCCACTGTTCCTAACTATAGGATGGGTCAAATGCAGAGGACAAATTACCCCACGGGGTTCAATAAAGTGTATCTATCTATCTATCTATCTGAGCAGTCACACTTTTTCATGAGACAGACAGCAACATTTCTGCCATTTAGCAAAAATAATAATCTTTAAGAAGTCTACATCATGAAATTCGATTAGATTTTTTTCTAACCTGAACTTTCGCTGTCGTCTGCTGTCAATTTGTGAAGTGCGCCATCTTCTCAACTCACTTCTGGTTCTTGCTCTGCTTTCAGACAATGATTTTTTTTTAAACAACACTGCCACCGAGTGGGTCTAATTAGTATTATTTTTTCTATTCCATGATGCTAATAGGAACAAACATCCAAAAATGGGTTTTGACCAGTTTTCATTGCCGCAATTGATCGTGAAAAAAGGTCGACCATGCAGTAACAATGCCCGTAAAAATTTTAATTATGTATAGGTTAGTGCCTAATTCATACTAATTTCTAAAGACATTATTAAACGAGAAAATAAATAGATTGATTTTGTCACATGACCTTGACCTTGAAGACCAAAGTCAAATCCAATATGGTGTGTTTGATCAGCATACATGATTTGTCATTAGTATCCAATACATACCGAAGATCTAAAGCCAACATTAAAGGACTTTTATGCCGTTTTGTCATTACCTGGACCTTGTTGCTCAAGGTCAAATCCAATATGTCGAAAACAACCAGCATACATGATTTGCTATCAGTGCCCAATACAAACCAAAGCTCTACAAACAATATTAAATAAATATGGGCCATTTTTGTCATATAACCTTGACCTTGAGGCCCAACATCAAATTTGACTGACTGCCTAAGCATGTTCAGCATACATGGTTTCCTATAGATGCTCCAAACAGACCTAAACTCTAACTGCCATATTCAGCAAGTTATAGCAATTTTTGCCATTTGATCTTGACGCCTAATGTCATATTCAAATTGCTGAGAATGTTTGGCTTACATGATTCCCTATAGGTGCCTCACACATACCTAAGCTCTAAATGCCACATTAAGCTGTTATAACACATTTTTGTCATTTGACCTTCACCTTGAGGCTCAAAGTGAAATTCCAACAACCGAGAATGTTTGGCATACACGATTCCCTTTAGGTGCCTCATACATATCTAAGCTTGAAATGTCATATTAAGCAAGTTATAGCACATTTTTTTCCATTTGGCCTTGACCATGAGGCCCAAGGTCAAATGTGACTGACTCACAATGTTCGACATACCTGATTCCCTATAGGTGCCTCATACATACCTGAGCTCTAAATGCTATATTAAAGAGAGTTATAGCACATTTTTGCCATTTGACCTTGACCTTGAAGCCCAAGGTTAAACATGACTGACTCACAATGTTCGGCATACCTGATTCCCTGTAGATGCTTCATACATACCTAAGCTCTAAATGCTATATTAAGAGAGTTATGGCACAATACACCCCGAAAAATGATGAAGTCCAGACACGTTGCCTAGGTGGCGCTATGAAGGAGCGATTCAATCAAAACCCCGTTTACACCGTTGAAGCAGGTCATAATACTGATTCCATTGCTGCGATAAAAAAAATTCATCAGACAGTTTTTGAGAAAATTGTACCTAAGTGCCAAAAATGGCCATTTTCAACATAAAAATGGCCGCCAAGTCTAAACGAACAATTCAATCAAAAAAATTTTTGCTCGGGCATTAACTTGATGACCATTTGGATCACATCCCCATATTAAAAAAAAATTCATCAGACCATTTTTGAGATACGGCTTTAAACGGCCGACGCTGACGACACCACCGGACGCAAAGTGACGACAATAGGTTACTGGCCTAAGGCCGGCAACCTAAAAAAAGGAAATAGGAGACAGGTTTCCTTAATTATAAAGCTAAAGAACTGATATCAACAATAAACAGCACTAAGTTAAAGAGTTAGAATATATACACACGAAACGCGGTGAATAGGTCTATACAAGGCTAGAAATACAATAAAGGCATGTGGCTTGCGAGACTTCGCAAAGACTAAGTGCGAGGCTCGGTCTTAAATAGTACAACACTACCACACAGTGGAAATGAACAACAGGTGCATGCGATGATTGTGGAGCTGAAGAATGCGGTCCGGGTCTTGATAGACCGGTGAGTCTGAAGGCTGGAGGCGTGGCCTTACAGTGTGTGTGTGCAGGTGCGCGTGCGTACTTTACTGAAACTCCTGTTATTATGGACAATTTTGTAGCTCCACTGCAAAGATCAAAAAATGTTAACGCTATCAGGAATAACAAACTAAAAATCAATATGCACATAAACACTCTGATATGTTATTACAGTGTAAATTACTATTTTCCACTCATCATCATTGCTTTCTATTTTGGTGTGCCATAACAAAAAGGAAACTAAATAAAATTTTATTAATTTGTAAAAGTTTACCAAGAAATGAAGGTTTGTCTTTATTTAAAAATCTTAGTCCTATCAAGCAACAGAAAAGGGAAGGAAATATCAAGCCATTGTCGGGAGCCGTAGTTCTTTGTACAAAACCCAATTCCAGTGGAGTTGGGACGTTGTATAAAACGTGAATAAAAAGTGAATACAATGATTTGCAAATCTCGTAAACCCACATTTTATTCACAATAGACCATGGACAACATATCAGATGTTAAAAGTGAGATTTTTTACCATTTCATGAAAAATATTAGCTCATTTTGAATTTATTGGCAGCAAAATGTCTCAAAAAAGTTGGGACAAGGGCAGCAAAAGGCTGAAAAAGACTAAAAATTGGACCAAGGGTCCTGTAGCTTACCGGCAAGCAGTCTTACAGCAATGATACAAGTTATGAAAATTTCAAGTGAAGTTTGACATTTGAATCAATGAAAATCAATGTCAAGGTCACAATAAAAGTTCACATTTATAAGACCTTCTGTCATGCAATCCTAAGCTCTGAAGCAGTTTTGGTGATAAAAGTCATTATAATATGTCAATATGTATTCAATATGTCAATTGTGAACTTTAAGGTCACAGAATGTCAAGTTGTGGTCAGCAAATGGATTTCATATAGGACTTTCTAAATATCTCTATACAAACCTTGGCTCAATCTGTGACCATTTTGGTGATACAAGTCATTGTAATTTCACTGTCGAGTTTGACCCTCAAAGGTCACTGACAGTCAAGTTGAATGTCACCAAATGAAAGTTCATATGTGACTTCCTAGATGTCAGTAACACAAACCTAGGCTCCATCTGTGACCGTTTTAGTGATACAAGTCATTGAATTTTCACTAGGTCACATTTGACCTTTGAAGGTCAATATGAAGGTCACTAAATGAAAATTCATATATGACTTCCTATATGTCTCTAATACATAGGCGTCAGTTTAGGGGGGGACGGTGTCCCCACCACTTTTTGTCAGAGGTCATTTTGTCCCCCCCCACTTTATCTCGCAGTTTTTTTTTTTTTTTTATTCAATGAAAAAAAAAATCGTCATGCATATCATTAGATAGGAGTGACCGCAAACGGCCACTAAATGTGCCTGCATAGAGGCAGGACTGGCTGTGTGCATATCGCAACATCGTAACAACTTCAGCCAGAATAACACAGTTCGGTGGACAGACTAGAGTGAAGAGTTCAGACTAGAATTTCAGCAACAAAGTAACTGCGAGGAGGAGGACAAGGAAGAGCTGAGTCGCCAGGGCAGGGGATCCCCCCCCCCCAAACTCACAATTAATAGGCATGTTCTCATCAGACCAAAGTTTTCAACTAGTTCGCTATTTTGTGGTTTTGAAATTAGCCCGATGTCAAATTTGCCAGCTATTCTTGCTGTTTGAAGACACGAATAGCGCGCTATTTGATCGGGAAAATTTCCCCCAAAAGATTGCTCTAGTTCCCGAAGTAGCCTGCAAATTTGGGAATTCACCAATTAGCCAGCTAGTCTATTTGTGTTCCGCCGCCATGAGTATGAAGATTCCACGTTACCATGTATATTCCATAATTAACATAGATCTAACTCACAGATACTTCGTAGCTCTATCGCTTAACACACAAATCCTACAATTTGATGCATTCTATAACCTGGCCTACAGCAAACTAACCTACTCATCTTTTCAAATGTGGTGAAATTCTGTATATAAACCCTCATGAAGCCAAACTCATCTCTATCATGGGTTTTTTTTTTTACTAACAATAATTTATAGCATTTCATGACAAAGTTAAATACTTATTCTACACACATTTTTAAAAATATTCATTAAATTAACAATTTTCTTATTTGATTTGATATTTTTCTTTCATACTGATTTGCACATGTGTCAATATGTGGAAGCCCATAGTGGACAATATTCAAATGAAAATGTAATCCCACTATTGCATTATAATTTTCCACTTATGAATGAGTTATTTGAGACAATATTAAATTGAAAATGCATTAATCCAATTATCACTTTCATTTTCACATACACATATGGGAAATCTATGACTATATTCAAATGATAATGAAAAGCTGATTGACATTTAATTTTCAAAGTCATGCTCCGCAATACAGTGGACAATATTCAAATGCAATAAGGAAAACAGCACCCCCAGCCTATTGCATTTACATTTACATGTCATCACGCTCTTTCAGGGTCAACATGATAATGAAAATGCTGTTTTCTAATCACTTGGAAATAATAATGATATAATAATGATGACGACATTTGACATTTCATTTTCAAAGACATCCTGCAATACATGGGACAATATTCAAACGCAGTAAGGGAAACAGCGCCTCCCAGTCCATTGCATTTTCAAATACATGTCACCACGCTCTTTTTGGGACACAATGAAAATTAAAATGCAATCTGTCAGCGTCTCATCAAGGCGGGTCTTCCGCTAGGACGTCACTCATTAGGGGCGTGAGCGGAAACTATGTTCCTTATTTGCATACCAACCAATCAGCTTCTGGGTAGCGCTTGTACGCACGGAGGCTTACTGATAATGTCATGATGGCTAGGCTGCTGTGTATTGTGTGCCATCGCGCATTAGGCTATGTTGTGCTTTGGATGTAGCCATCTTGGCAGCTAGTATGCTAGCTAACGTTAACTAAGGAAAATATTTATAAATGATCATCACATTAAAGCGATATGATTTGATTTTTGCCCCAACTCTATTAACTAAGCTAGCTGTAATATGCATGAACTTATCCGAGGCTTCGCAGCAGTGTTGCGCAACTGCAACCCAAGTGTGCTTGCAGATTTCAGAGACGTTAGCTAGCTTGCTAGTGAGTCTAAAAGCAATCGCTTAGGTACAGCTAGCTAGCTATGATGCCTACTGGAGAAGCTCTTGCAGCCCTGATTTGTCACTTTAAACACCATCTCGCACACAAGACCTCTTTGACCATTGATTAGCAGCTTCTTTTACCTAAAGAACAAATTGACAGTTCAGCCTGAGACATGTTATTTCATAGCTAGTTAAAGCAGCATTATCCTTCCATGCGTGCTATAGCGTATTACATTACTCCAGATAAAACGCTATCTGTCTTCCGACCCTGCTGACACTAGTTAGGGGAAATGTTTGTCATCATTTTTATGCTTAATCGCCGTGATTCGGTTTTTGCTAGCTGACGATTGCTCTTGTGCTTGCCGAGTTGCAAGTTCGCCACTCCTGAAACATGCACAATGTATGCATCATGCAGAACGGTCCGATAAACGGCCAGCAGTCAGGCTGCCGCTGTTCCTAGTTTAATCGCGATTCCCAAGCCACATAGCAATGGGAGAAGTTTTGATGACTGGCTGAAAACAATGTTCCTCACTTGCTAACTTAACCTGCTTAAATATGAACTTCTTTGATATGTTTGGCAGCACTTTTGTACGTCCCAAGAGTACTATCAGATTTCTGGGAGATTTAAATGGATAGCTCATGACCTTGCTAGCTCAAGAACAATCTGCAAGCACAAGAGCAATCGCTGTCGGCTAGCTAGCTTGTGAAGCTAGGGCAAAAACCGAATCACAGCGATTAAGTATAAAAATGATGACAAACATTTCCCCTAACTAGTGTCAGCAGCGTGGGAAGACGAATAGCATTTTATCTGGAGTAATGTTATACGCTATAGCACGCATGGAAGGATAATGCTGCTTTAACTAGCTATGAAATAACATGTCTCAGGCTGAACTGTCAGTTTGTTCTTTAGGTAAAAGAAGCCGCTAATCAATGGTGAAAGAGGTCGTGCGTGCGAGATGGCGTTTAAAGTGACAAATCAGGGCTGTAAGAGCTTCTCCAGTAGGCATCATAGCTAGCTAGCTGTACCTAAGCGATTGCTTTTAGACTCACTAGCAAGCTAGCTAACGTCTCTGAAATCTGCAAGCACACTTGGGTAGCAGTTGCACAACACTGCCGCAAAGCCTCGGATAAGTTCATGCATATTACAGCTAGCTTAGTTAATAGAGTTGGGGCAAAAATCAAATCATATCGCTTTAATGTGATGATCATTTATAAATATTTTCCTTAGTTAACATTAGCTAGCATACTAGCTGCCAAGATGGCTACATCCAAAGCGCAACATAGCCTAATGCGCGATGGCACATAGCAGCCTAGCCATCATGACATTAACAGTAAGCCTCCATGCGTACAAGCGCTACCCAGAAGCTGATTGGTTGGTATGCAAATGAGGAACATGGTTTCGCCGCGCCCCTAATGAGTGACGCCCTAGCGGAAGACCCGCCTTTGATGAGACGCTGACAGATTGCATTTTAATTTTCATTGTGTCCCAAAAAGAGCGTGGTGACATGTATTTGAAAATGCAATGGACTGGGAGGCGCTGTTTCCCTTACTGCGTTTGAATATTGTCCCATGTATTGCAGGATGTCTTTGAAAATGAAATGTCAAATGTCGTCATCATTATTATATCATTATTATTTCCAAGTGATTAGAAAACAGCATTTTCATTATCATGTTGACCCTAAAAGAGCGTGATGACATGTAAATGTAAATGCAATAGGCTGGGGGTGCTGTTTTGCTTATTGCATTTGAATATTGTCCACTGTATTGCGGAGCATGACTTTGAAAATTAAATGTCAATCAGCTTTTCATTATCATTTGAAAATAGTCATAGATTTCCCATATGTGTAAGTGAAAATGAAAGTGATAATTGGATTAATGCATTTTCAATTTAATATTGTCTCAAATAACTCATTCATAAGTGGAAAATTATAATGCAATAGTGGGATTACATTTTCATTTGAATATTGACCACTATTGGCTTCCATATGTCAAGGTGTATGGAAATTGCTGGGTAATGTGTTGTCCAATGTCAAGTCTGTGTTTGATTTGATCATGTGACCAAGGTGACAGCTGATAGTTCGAGCGCAAAATGTGAAGATCAGACTTACTAGCAAATTTTCAAACTTCCATTCAAACATAAAGCAGTAGTCAATAAAGAAAAGAAAATAAAGAACAGGAGGAGAGGGTAGCAAAGCTGCCAAAACTAAGTTCATTCGACTGTCTTACTAGCAGTTGCCGCACCAGGGACGACCCTCCCTCAAGCAACGATGCAGCCAGCTGGTAACAGATCAAGCTAAGATAGCGTTTGACCTAAATAATGATAACTTTCATGGCTATTGTATAAATTTCAAGACCAGTCGAGGAATTTGCTCTACGCAAAGCTTGCCAAATGCCATTTAAATAGGTAAGTAGGCCTACAAGTGACTTTTGTTTTAGTCCAGAGTCGATTTTTATATATAGGATATATGGCAGAAACAAGGCTGTCTGTGCAGTAAATTGATCATTTTATGGGGTTTATGCCAACGGTGTTCAGCTGGGCCATTTGGGGGACATGGTTGCATTTTTTCAAATATATTTAAATATTGTCAAATATTGCAGCTTTCGTCCATCTCGTCGTGTGCTTTTTCAAGTCACTGTCATATCCTGCCTTTATGTCAAATAATGCACGAGTGAGGTAGCTGCACAAAAATGCAAGTTTTCGGATGTTTTAAGTGACCCAATTATCGCGGTATAGGAGAAAGTTGCGCATGCCCTAGCAACCTGATATGTCATCAGTAGCATGGCTGCTGCTATTAAATGCTATTACCGCGTACAGCAGCACTAGAAATTAAACTCTAAATTTTCTTGACTGGACGTGGTCAACACACCCGAATGCTTCTCTGGGTACCCAAACATCAAGGTGAGCCGAAAAAGTACTGATTTCAGTAATTACAGTACTGACTGTAATTTATGTACATGGTAAGAATAAAGCAGAGGTAGCAAAAAAACTTTCAACAACTATGGTGCAGGTATCTAAATGGCTCCACGATTCCTGTCTTCACCTTAATGTAAAAAAAACTGTGTGTATGTTTTTCTCAAAGAAAACGTCAAATACATCTGACCCAAATGTGTATGTTGCAGGTGAGAGGCTTCAAGTGGTGACAGAATTCAAGTATCTTGGAATTATTCTTGACTCAAATCTTACATCCAAAAAACAGGTGAAGAAAGTTACGCAAACAATTAAGCACAACTTGGTAAACTTCAGATATATAAGAAATTGCTTAAACTCTGAAGCTGCAAAATTATACTTTAATGCAATGATAATGCCCCATTTAATATACTGTCTTACCAGCTGGACCCAGGCCTGTAGAACAACATTAAAACCAATTCATTCTGTTTATAAGCAAGCCCTAAAAGTCTTAGACAAGAAATCTTTCCAGCCTTGACGTTCTTATTTTCAGACGGAAAAGGTTTTATCCTACCTTGACATGTTTCAACGGAATACTCCTGTCTTCTTCAGAAAAACATAAAACAATAAAGAAGACGGGAGTATTCCGTCAAAACATGTCAAGGTAGGATAAAACCTTTTCCGTCTGAAAATAAGAACGTCAAGGCTAATTAGTTACTACAGACAGTATGAACCTTTTTGGACTAAGAAATCTTTCCGATACCATCACTGCAGTATCCTGAACAAGCATGTTCTTTTAAGCTGGGATAATATTGTAAAATTTCATGATGCAAATTTAGTCTTTAAAATTCTCCATGGTTTGGCCCCACCACCACTTGCTGATTTTTTTACACTGGGCAGCAGACTTACTAGATCGGTTACCACAGGTAATCTTATCGCATACCACTGAGAAAAAGTTCCTTCAGTCAGTCAGCCTTCTCAGTGCGAAAGTGCCCAGTTTTGGAACACTATACCACCACACATCCGTGAGAATTGAAACACACAGAGCATTCAAACTTACTTTAAAAAACATGGTTAAAAGATAATCAGACCTGTGATCACAATCAGTAGTCTTGGATTTTCATCCATCTCAATCAAATTCTGTCTAAATGCTTGCTTGCCTCCTCGCCTCGATGTTGCCTGCTTATATACCTGTCTGCTTGTCTGTCTTGCTTGCCTACTTGTGGCTAAGTGTACATTCGTGTAGAATATTTTGTTTTATATTTTATGGTGTTTTGCCGATATGTTGTATGGCTACTATGTCTGTGTGTCTGTGGCCTCATGTAGCTTGCCTACTAGCCAAGCCCCCTTTCTTATTTTAATGTACTATTTTTTGACTTATTTCCTCTTAAATGTGATGTATGTCCTTACTGTGATGATGCACTCCATATTTGTATGTTTTTTATCTGGCAATCAACACCTTGCCCGGGGACTACAGTTGAAAATTAGCTACTTATCTAAAACTGGCTCATTTACATTTACGTAAATGTTGTTAATGTGCGCTGTCCCTGTACAAAAAAAAAGAAAAAAAAATTTCATTTGATATTGGTTGAATATGGAATTCCTTCCCAGCTAATGACCAATTTCGTGCTTGTTTTCTTCCCAGAAATTTGACGTTTGCTTGTGCCTCTATGAAATATTACCTGCGGTATTAACTGCTAACAATGGTATTTGTACAATATTTTTCGCAGTAACCCTGTTAATGACTGCGCTGATACACATTTGTATTTATGCACGTGCATGTGACCTGTTTTAATAGTGGTGCCCACTGGAACATGGGGCTCCCCCGAAAGCCAATGTGTAATTCGATCCCTAATAGTAACTGTTAACCCTTTCCTACTACAAACTGCGTAACCCAGGGATATGCCGCACCGCGTTAAGCATTTTCTACCCTGGGGCTCGTTAACTCCGATATGTGTTCCCATTACTACTCGTTACTCCGGTGTTTCGGTGTTCGGTTTTTGCCTTGCGATTTCCCACTTCTGCTACGTTCATTGATAAACGCCAATTTCTGCAAATTACTTCATCTGTTTTGCTGGTAACCGTTCACCATCGCTGACTTTGGCTTTATCGACAGTTTACTCAAACAATGGAATGAAAAGTAATTTCCAGGAATCAATCCTGCGATCGAATTCCCCGTGATTGGAAAAAAAAAAAAAAAACTAGGTTTATCTTCTAATTCAGTACATGACAGTAGTTGGGTTTCCATCGCACTATTTTTATTATGTGCATTTTTTCTTTTTTTGGATCAAATTGCGACCCCCTCTTCCACTGTTGTACTGCATATATGGTACATAGGTTACAAGTGATTTATTGCTATCTTGTGGAAAACCTGGCTTAATACATTGGAGTTTATTTGCTCCAAGCTGGTTGATGGAAGGAAAACCTGGCTTAATGCATTGGAGTTTATTTGCTCCAAGCCGGTTGATGGAAGGAAAACCTGGCTTAATACATTGGAGTTTATTTGCTCTAAGCCGGTTGATGGAAGGAAAACCTGGCTTAATGCATTGGAGTTTATTTGCTCCAAGCCGGTTGATGGAAGGAAAACCTGGCTTAATACATTGGAGTTTATTTGCTCTAAGCCGGTTGATGGAAGGAAAACCTGGCTTAATAAATTGGAGTTTATTTGCTCCAAGCCGGTTGATGGAAACGCATTCCATTCGCATTTTCTTTGAAGCGAATTATCTAAAATTCGCCAAAAAAATCGCTTGATATGAGATGGATATGAGAAACTCGACTACTGACTTATAACATGAAATACGCAGATGCATTTTATGGTAGCGTTTCACCAAAAGTGAAAACATTAATTAATGTCATTGTCCCCGCCACTTCTCAAAACGCACTCATTCTGATAGTTATCGTCCCCACCACTTTTCAAAACAAACTGACGCCCATGCTCTAATACAAATCTAGACTCCATCTGTGACCGTTTTGGCAAGACAAGTCATTGTAATTGTAATATGTCAAGTTTGACCTTCAAATGTCATCAACAGTCAAGCTGAATGTCACTAAATGAAAGTTCTTTTGTCACTTCCTATGTCAGTAACACAAACCTAGGCTCCATCTGTGACCTTTTCAGTGACAGAGGTCATTGAATTTTCGCTAGGTCAAGTTAGATCTTCGAAGGTCAATATGAAGGTCACCAAATGAAAGTTCATACATGACTTCCTGTAGGTCTCCAATACAAACCTACACTCAATCTGTAACGATTTTGCTGACACAAGTCATTGAAATTTCACTGTATAGTTTGGCTGTTGAAGGTCACTGAAGGTCAAGTTCAAGGTCACCCAATGAAACTTCATACATGACTTCCTATATGGCCACAATACAAACCTAAGCTCTATCTGTAATAGTTTTGGTGATAGAAGTCATTGAAATTTCACTATGTGAAGTTTGACCTTCAAAGGTCACCGAAGGTCAAGTTCAAGGCCACCAAATGAAAGTTCATGCATGACTTCCTATACATCGCCAATACAAACCGAGACAATCTGTAACCATTTTGCTGATATAAGTCATTGAAATTTCACTGTGAAGTTCAAGGTCAGTGAAGGTCAAGTTCAATGTCACCAAATGAAACTTCATACATGACTTCCTATATTCCTGCAATACAAACCTAAGCTCTATCTGTAATAGTTTTGGTGATAGAAGTCATTGAAATTTCACTATGCGAAGTTTGACCTTCGAAGGTCGCCGAAGGTCAAGTTCAAGGCCACCAAATGAAAGTTCATACATGACTTCCTATAAGTGTTCAATGCACTTATGTTCCCAATGTTCAATATTTTCAAGCCTAGAAACCTTTGAAAATTGTAACATTTTGCTTGACCTCAAGTTTGACCTTTCAAGGTCATTGAGGTCAACTTTAACACAGCCAAAATATAGGTCATATATTACTTCCTATATGTCAGTAATACAAACTTAATCTCGATATGCAACCATTTAGCTTCCACAGGCAAGTTGGCCCAGTCTCCATAAGACCCAGTGTTAAAGTACAGCGCCCCCACTAGACCCACTTCCATCGATTCAATCAAAATGGCACTCGCATTGTGCATAAAGTGCATCAAGATGAGTTAATCGCCAGATTTAGAAAAAAAGTTATCAGACAGTTTTTGAGAAAATTCTTTTTGAAATTTCAAGTCATTTCTATTAACATTTTTAATATATTGCCTGACCTCGAGTTTGACCTTTCAAAGTCATCTGTGGTCAAATTTAATATTGCCAAAATATAGGTCATATAAATATATATATATAATATATATAGAGTCTTTATTTCGCACAATTCACACATATAAATTGCACAATACAGGAGAAGTGTAGACAAAAGATAATTAGTCTTCCATAGTAACAATTAATTTACATACACATTTATCCGAGAGTAAATGGTGCCCCGTGTGTCTCATTGACAGCAATTCCCTGATCTGACCAGCCAATCGCCTGCATTCATTGTCTCTGTGGACTGGCAGCCTTGGCCTGGATAAAAGTACGGTCTCATTGCCATGCAAATCAAACTTGTTAATACCAAGACAATGGCACAACACGTTAAGATTTCTACAGCAGGGCGACCGACTGCAGCCAATTACAAGTCTTATGCAAGTTTGTACATATACATTGGGAGACACAAGCAGTGAGTGGATAAACTTAGATACACGGTTTTGAATTTGCTGTTCCACCGGAAGGTCATTTACAATGTACGGGATTAAAACATTATGAGTCCTGTATGGCAATGATAAAATTAGTCTTACACACTTCTGCTAAGCGGAATAGAGACGTTCCATATTGGGACTTGCCAAATCCAGCACTTAAATACCATATAAAGGCATACAAAATGTCTTAAAAAGTTTGTATTTAACATCTAAGTCACCATGTTTAAACTGAACAAATGTAAGATTGGATCTACGGTAAAGGTCATTAACACACATATCAACTCAGAGCTTTCCTATATTTGGCCCAATTGGTATGCCAAGATGAACTGCAAAGTCACAAGATTCCAGTTCGACACCATCAAAATCTAACACTGCTCTCTCAGGCCGGTTAGAAAAAACCAAAAATTTACTTTCATTTGCATTAAAAGACACTCTGTAGTAGACCGAATAATTTTTAGCAATCTGTAACATTTTATTAAGAGACGTTTTTGTCGGTGCCAATAGTATCAAGTCATCAGCACAGCCAAAGGCTCCACAGGCGACGTTGCCAATATGACAGCCAAACCCGGCCTCTTTTAATTTGACAACAAGCTCATCTATGTAGGCATTAAATAATATAGGGGATAAGACTCCCCCTTGTTTAACACCATTCGTGGTTCTAAAAGTTTGTGATACATAATCATCCCACCGAACATTAACTCTCTGAGATGTGTACAATGCATCGAGGAACTGGGCTATAAAAGGACATAATCCCTTTTTTAAAAGGGTGCGGAATAACCTTATACAGTGGACACAGTCAAAGGCCTTACTGGCCACTAACATGATACAGTAAACAAGTGTGTCATTATTATTATAATACTGAATTACTTCATTGACCACAAAGCTACACTTTGAGGTCGATAGTCCCTTCTTGAAGCCAAAGTTGGCATCTGACGAGGACAGTTCATCTTTGTGCTTAGATAAAATAACATGGCCAGCACTTTCCCCATAATGCTACTTAAGGATATCCCACGATAATTATCAGATGAATTCAGTGATTTCCGCGCATTTTTTGGGATGGGAACTATTGTACTCAGCACGAACCCTCGTGGACAATAACTATGATTTACCATAAGATTAAACAGAAGAGAAAGGTATACACCCATTTTATCACTAGCATTCATGAAGTTATCAGACATTATATCTGGCAGACTGTCACTTTTACCCTTCCTTAAAAGTCGTATCCCATACATAACGTCAGCACCAGTAATAATATGATTGTTTATTGTTTATTGGCTATTGGCAAGGATCCCCATTAGCTGACGCAAGACATCAGCTAGTCTTCCTGGGGTCCAACAACATTAAACGATTACAACATAACAAAATTAAAACATATCAAGACACATAATTCATGGAAACATAACAACATTACCACACAAACAAATTCTTCGAATTTGATTCTTTGAACACTTTCCCCTACAACATTTCTGCCTAATCAAATCATCCATATCAGACTCTAATTGCTCTAATATGACTTTCTATATGTCGATAATACAAACTTAATCTCTATCTGCCACCATTTGGCCTCCACAGGCCATCTTGCATATTCATAAAGTATAGCGCCCCTAATAGACCCACTTCGTCGATTCAATCAAAATGGCGCCGTGACTGTACATTGACGGTACCAAGGTAAGTTGATTGCCTGATTTAGAAAAAAATTTATCATGCAGTTTTTGAGAAATAATTTTTTAAAAATTTGTCAGTCCTATCTTTAACATTGGAGCCAAAATTTCAAGGGCCCATAAAACGGACAAAATTGATTCAATCAAAAATCCAAGAAAAGTGTCTGGAGATATGGTCTAGTAGTATGTTATTGCAAATTTACACAAAAATTCACCAGGCCAAAAAAAAGATAAAAGATGTTCTGGACGACGGATGCCGGACGCCGGACGCCACACCACGACAATAGCTTATCAGCCCATAGGGCCGGTAAGCTAAAAAACAGCTGGAGAAGCATTTTGCAAATAATAAGGCTAATTGGCAACAGGTCATTAACATGACTGGGTATAAAAAGAGCATTTTAGAGAGGCAGAGTCTCTCAGAAGTGAAGATGGACAGACGTTCACCAATCTGTTAAAAACTGTGCCTAAAAATCGTGGAACAATTCCAGAAAACTGTTCCTCAATGTAAAATTGTGAAGACTTTGAATGTCCTACATAATTTCATCAAAAGATTCCAAAGATCTAGAAAAATCTCTGTGCACAAGGGACAAGGCAGAAGGTCAATATTGGATGCTCGTGATCTTCGGGCCCTCAGATGGCACTGCATTAAAAACAGGCATGATTCTGCATTGGAATTCATTGCATGGGCTCAGAAACACTTCCAGAAATCATTGTCTGTGAACACAGTTCTCCGTGCAATCTACAAATGCAAGCGCAAGCTGTATCATGCAAAGAAGCCATATGTGAACACGATCCAGAAACACTGCTGTCTTCTCTGGGCCGAAGCTCATTTAAAATGGACTGAGGTGAAATAGAAAACTGTTCTGTGGTCAGATGAATAAAAACTTTGAATTTCTTTTTGGAAACAATGTTATCAGCGCACAGTACCAAAGCCTGCATCTCTGATGGTATGGGGTTGCATTAGTGCCTATGGCGTGGGCAGCTTAGAGATCTGGAAAGGCGCTGTCAATGCTGAAAAGTATACAGAGGTTTTACAACATATTCTCCCATCCAGACACCGTCTCTTTTAGGGAAGGTCTTGCATATTTCTCCAAGACAACACTAAACCACATACTGCATCCATCACAACAGCACAGCCTCATAATAGAAGAGTCCGGGTGCTGAAATGGCCTACCTGCAGTCCAGACTTTTCACCAATCGCAGACATTTGGCACATCATAAAATGGAAAATCCAGCAAAGAAGGCCCAGGACTGTTGAGCAGCTAGAATCCTACATCTGATTAGAGTGGGAAAACATTCCTCTCCCCAAAACTCCAGCAACTGGTCTCCTCATTTCCCAGAAATTTACAGACAGTTGTTAAAAGAAGAGGGGATGTTTCACAACATTAAACACAGACCTGTCCCAACTTTTTTGAGATGTGTTGCTGCCATCAAATTCAAAATGAGCAAATATTTTTCATGAAATGGTAAAATGTCTCACATTAAACATCTGATATGTTGTCTATGTTCCATTGTGAATAAAATATGGGTTTATGAGATTTGCACATCATTTTATTCTGTTTTTATTCACGTTTTACACAACGTCCCAGGTTCATTGGAAGTGGGGTTTGTATCTGCATGCAATTACATTACATAATACAACATTTATTCAGCAGATGTTTGACTAGTTTTAACATGTGGAGATATGCAAGCCATATTCCCAAGAAATTGGCAATGTTCGTTGATGTTATCAATTTAGTCCTTTGGTGACGGGGAACTTGTTTTAAGGTTTGGGTGGTGCGTAACTTTTACCCAGGTTCATAATATGAAAGCTATAATTGAAGAGCCTAGTGCTACAAGTACTTAAGTCTCACCATGAGGTAAGGATGGGAAAATGTCTTTTATAGTTACCCAAGTCAACTGCCTCAATTTTCTCAGAATAAATATTTTATGACTTAAATACTTTGAGCACTGGGGTCTTCAATTGTCCTCTCATGACAAGTGTTTATTAGTTTTATTATTATTATTACATTTTTTTTTTGCAAATTCATTTTTAACAGCAAGTTTTAAGCAATTCTCAGCAAATTCATTGTTTCAATTTTCTCAATATCTTCCCACAATACACAAATAAACACCAAAACATTTTAAAATAAAGAACCGACTTGGGTTTACATGATGCTGTCTTCTTCTTCTTTTTTTACTTTTGTGTGCGAGTGACACACGCAAAGAATATAATGGGAATTACTGTTGATGAAAGTTTGAGTTGGAGAGAGAGCACACTGACTGGGTTAGTAAAAAAAAATATGTAAATCTATTGGAATTATAAGAAAGCTTGGTCATCTCGTTACCACAGATTGTCTCCTTACTCTTTATTACGCTTTAATTTATCCTCATCTTTCTTATTGTAATATAGTCTGGGCCAATTCATTTCCGACAACTCTCTAAAATATTTTGGTTTTACAGAAACGCTTTGCCAGAATTGCAACCCGATCAGAAACTTGTATCTCTTCTGCTCCTTTATTTCAGAAACTTCAGATTCTCACTATTTATAAAATAAATGTTTTTCAAATATGTATTTTTATGTACAACATATTCTTAAATGGAGGAAATATTCCTGATAAGTTCAAGAATTATTTTACTGTAAATTCACAGGTTCATTCTCACTCGCCAGGCATCTGATCTTTATCCCCCCAAATTTCTGACTTCCAGAGGTCAATTTTCAATAAGGTTTCGAGGTACCAAATTATGGAATAGCTTTTCTCACCTGGAAAAAACCTGCTTATCCATAAAATGCTTTAAAAGATGTTTAAAAGACTGTGTAATTGCTGATCTGAAACTCTAGTCCCTACGTTTGTGTTATATTGTATGTTTTTTTTCTTCCGTCATATGTTTTTCGGTTTTTTTTTTGTGTTTGTATGAAAATTTGAGTGTGAATGCATTGGTGTTGTATGTGTTTAGGTATATGTCTTTGTTCCGTAGTGTAATAGCTTAATCATAATTTTTTTTCCTTCTCTCTTTTAGGTGGAGGCTGCACATAAGCCCTTATTGGGTTTTTGCCTCTTCCTGCACTGTATATATATATATATATTTTATACATTTTTTGGGGGTATAATGTTTTTAACTGTGTGCAAAAAAATAAATATATAAATAAAAATACTGAGAGGGCACAGAGCAGAAAGAGGATGCCCACATCTGCATGCAATATGTGCCAAGAATTGCGTGAGAAATTTACCCGAAAAAGGTGTGGTTCCCATTTCAACTGTAATTACCTCCTATCTCTTGTTCCAGAAAATATATAAAAAAAATACATTAACAGTTCCAGCAAAATTCGCTCCTTGTAATCATTGTTTCCAATTCCCCCCCCCCCAAAAAAGAAAGGAGACGTTCCTATACAAACACTCGGTGGTTGCTATCTTTGGTTCCAGATGCGCAAAAGTGCACACAGAAGTCCGCCTTCATGTCAGCTTCTCACACCTGTTACGTACTCACTCTGCCCCCTTTGTTTCCTATAAATACTAGTCCCACTATCGCAAAAACTCAGACTTTCCCCATCTCGTCGAGAGCAGTGGTAATCTTTGCAAGCGAAGCTGGTCAGCGCTGCACAATACGGTGAGTGATATTAACCCTTGTGTTCTGTTCACTTCTTGGACACTTTCAAACCGTTTGCTGAGTCAAACTAAACCAGAACTTTATTGAGATTTTAAAGCAATATGGAAAAAAAACCCAAAACAAATACCGTCTTTTACTCAATCCCAAATAACATAGTTAAGAGCCAGAGTCTGTAACTATGAACCAGGGGGTGATATATCATGTTCCAGTAGGCCACTGAAGATTTTTGAGAGCGTAGATATCTCGTCCAAACTGACAAAATTACGTTTTTTATCAGAAGATCCTTCGGGGTGGAAATTACAGCCCTTTTTTAGGGTAGGGGTCAAAAGGGCCAAAATAGTGACATGGTCAAAATCTGGACTTTGTCCTTCTAATATCTTTGTGTGCCCTCTGTAAACCTCCTTGATCTTATGGTATATGAATGTATGTACAGAGTTCTTCCATTTAGCATAATAATTTTCAAGGCTTACTGAGGCGCCCCGCCTATAGGTGGCGCTTCAAATCATGACTTTCTGCATTTTGGACTACATTTGAGACCCTCCCAGGGCCTGCGCCCTCATTAAACCTTGCTTACCTATGTGTATTTGGATACATTGGGACTAGTTCTTTCCAAATTTGCATAAATGGCGGTGGTTTAGTTAGGGCGCTTTTGCATAGGCGGCGCTTTTTTTTGGCAAGAACACGATTTTAGGCGATTTTCATTTGGCCATATCTCAGTGCGCCCCTATGGATTTCAGTGAAACTTGTTTTATTATGTTTGTCTATATCTCTGCTATTCATTATAAAAAAATTTCAAGAAGGCTTTTTGCCTTATTAACCCTTTTTTACATGCCGAAGTTTGATGTATGTCACAATCAAGCACCACCACCGAAAAATGCCCATTTTTGTTTTAGTCCCCACCAACCAGTGGGGAGAATTATTTGAGTGTTTTCAGAGCATTGAGGCAAGAGAACTTATTCAAAAAAGCAACAATTTTTAAAATGTTAAAACTGAAATAAAATAAGAGACATGAAGTATTAGTAAACTCTGTATGCACCAAAGCAGAGGCAAACCTAGCTTTTTGGTCCTTGGGGGTCCTTATGGTATTCATATTCATCAAATGAGTCATGCAGCAAAGTATTCTGCATTACTTCAAACCATAGCGGTAACCATAGTACTTTTCAGAGGGGGTTGAGGACCTTGTCTTTACATTCTGCATTGCTGCACGCATTATGCATATACACAGGCCACACCCATTCAACAATGTGATCAGAAATATATGATCTAATATCTTGGGAGCAAAACTAATCGTTAGCACAATATCCCACAAGGTAAAGATGGAACGATGTACTGCTCGCAGGACTTAAAATCAGAAGATGTTTGTGATAAAGCAGGATTTCCACGGCTCTATTCAGACTCTGAACATGTCATCAAAACATGTGGTCGCAGCAGTGCTGCCACCTGCCATATGAGCCGCCTATTGGAGCACTGGAGAACTAACCTTTTGTCTTTCTTGATTAAAGTGGAGTGTGATCTGGTGTGAACGTTTTAGCACAAAGAGGCAAAAAGCCTTCTTAATATTTTCATCATGAATAGCAGAGATATAGAGAAACACAATAAAACAAGTTTCACTGAAACCCATAGGGGGCGAACTGAGATATGGCCAAATGAAAATCGCCTAAAATCGCGTTCTTGCCATAAAAAGCGCCACCTATGCAAAAGCGCCCCAACTAAGATACAGCTATTTATGCAAATTTGGAAAGAAACAGGCCCAATGTATCCAAATACCCATAAATAAGCAAGGTTTAATGAGGGCGCAGGCCCTGGGAGGGTCTCAAATGTAGCCCAAAATGCAAAAAGTCATGATTTGAAGCGCCACCTATAGGCGGCGCCCTCAGTAAGCCTTGAAAATTATAATGCTAAATGAAAGAACTCTACCCATACATTCATATACCATAAGATCAAGGAGGGTCACTGAGGGCGCACCAAAATATTCAAAGGTCAATGTCCAGATTTTAACTATGTCACTATTTTGGCCCTTTTGACCCCTACCCTAAAAAGGGCTGTAATTTCCACCCCGAAGGAATCTTCTGATAAAAAAAGTACTTTTTCTTGTTTTCCATGGAAACACACATGAAATTAGTCTGAATAGGAAATATAGCAAATGAACAGATATGCTGACATTGTCTGAGTTAGAAATAATGATTTTAGTGGAAAATGATGCATATGTACTTCAAACTTTGCCTTCATCAAAAAAAAACCACCTTCACTGTTGATACTGAAACTGGTGTTTGACGGGGAACTATTTAGCTTAGCTGCTAGTTGACAATCTGTGAGGCGTCTTTGTCTTAAACTACACACTCTCAGATATTTGTCTTCTTGCACAGTTGTGCATCGGGGCCTCCCACTCCTTTTTTCTGTCCTTGTTAGTGCCAGTTTGTGCTGCTCTCTTAAGGGAGTAGTTGACAGCATGGTAAGAGATTTTAAGTTTTCAATTTCTCGCATTGAATAGCCTTCTTTTCTAAGCACAACAATAGACTGACGGGTCTCTAAAGGAAGTTCTTTCTTTCTGGCCATTTTGAGCCTGTAAACAAACAAACAACTGCTGATGCTTCAGGTACTAAACCAACCTCAAGAATGCCATGCTCCCTTTTGCGCTCCCTTATTAGTTCAACGGTTCTCAGCTGTGCAACACATTTGCAGCGGGGTTTTCTACTAATCAATTAGCCTTATAAAACGCTTAACTTGGATTAGCAGCCATACCAGGAGATTGATGCAGAGGACTGACAGTTGCTGATAATAGGCCTCAATGCAAAAATGTAGATCATTCTTTGAAAATCATCTGATTAATTTTAATCGTTTGTGAAATGGATAAAAATGTTTGTGAAATGGAAAAAATGTTTGTGAAATGCATGAAAATGTATTTTCTTTGGAAAAACAAAGAAATTTGCAAGTGATCCCAAACTTTTGAGCAGTAGTGTATGTATATATATATATATATATATATATATATATATATATATATATATATATAGAGTGTAATTTCTATGCTGTTAGCTCTGCGGAAGAAAAAGCTTTCCTGATCTAACCATTGAGTATGTGCTTCCCATCAGAGGACATACTGTTCTCCCTGTGGACCAAATTTTTTGCTGCATTGAGCAGCAGATTAGCAAAAAGGACATAGTACTTTATTACAAGTATTACAAATTTTATGGAAACATAGAAATGTTTACATTTATAATATTGATTGGCTGGCCTTTGCCTTCAAATCACAGTTGACAAGTACACTCAATGTTCTTACTCATCAAGAGTGCTGTAATGCCTGAGGACCGAATTAAAGTTTTTTGCAGTCTAGACGGTTGGTGATTAACATATTTACAAAGTATGACATAACTTCTCCTGGCTGCTCTTCACCTGATAAAGTTGCATAATTCCATCTCATTCTCTTTTCAGTTAGTATGGCCCTTAACAGTCCACTGCATATTTCTGCGAATAACTAGGTCCTAACATCTGTGTTGCAGTAAATTAATTTATCTGGGTGGGTACAGAGGGTGGTACAGAGAGAGAGAACTGTGGTCAAGGAAGTTGATTTCAAGAGATTTCGAACAAGCACGCATGTTTTCTTTGACCGTTTCCTCTTGTCACTTAAGATGTTTTACTCTGCAGATGTCTCTCTAATGTATGTCCTTTGCACTTGTTCCAGTTAAAACCACCAAAAGGTCCCTTGACACTATGAGCAGTTTCAGTGCGGAGGATATAGGCTTCACTTTCCTGAAGAAAGGGAGTCCTATCGCGGACTTCATTCGGCAGAAGACCGAAGAGTTGTCCGAGAGGGTGAGTGTACGCACAAAGATCTCACACTGTCAAGGGACACAACAAAATGTTCTGATTTAAATCAACCCTTAAAAAGTCTTTTTGGTCCCACTCTGACAAGAACAAACTCCATTAGACTCTGTAAGAGTTCATTTCACTCCGAAAGCGTTGATCTAATTCTGAACATTTTGCTGTGAAGGCTGCTGCATTCGCAAGGGCTTCTTCTAAACCTGCAGCTAGTTCAGGCCTTTGAAACAACCTGAGTGGACTTTTTAACCATTCAGTCTTCTGAAATATGTTCTTTTTAAACTATTCATTTAACCTGGGAAGTTCCACTGAGAACATGCATGCTTCTCCTTTCCAAGAGTGCCTTGTGTGAAATGTGAGATTGAACAGTTGCAAGTAGGGAAATGAATGAAATCGGAGGTGAACCCTTGGAGTGTTAATGAGGCCTTAATGGCCCAGCTCAAGAGCATAACGGCTGAGGTCTTATGTACTTAATCTCTCCAAATTTGAGCTGTAATTTCTGAGCCATACAGTGGGCTTGAAGCAGCAGCTCTACACTTGCAAGTCCACCAGGCTGCCACTAGGCAACTCTACCACCCTGACCACTTGAACAATACCAGGCACTTGCAGGCCAGAATTTGAGATCCATGGTCTGGAATCTTCACATGTTGATGAAGTTTTTTGAACATTTTATTGGGCATCTGCCTGAGGGTGAGCTGCAAGGCATAACTGCATTTTTTTACAGTAAAATATTGTACTGCATAGAGAAACTATGTATCACTCAAACGAGTGAAGACTTTTTCATTTACCTTTGTAAGCCATTTTATGATGAAAGTATACTTCGCGCCATTAAAAACGCCACGGTGAGGTATGTACTGTTTGTGCGGCAAATTGAAGAATCGATTTATTTTTATTGCTTTTCCAGTGAAGCACTAGTGGAAATAAAGAAAAGCGCGTGGTATTGTAATCCTGAGGCGCTATGTGAACGTGCCAAGCACTGCAGTAATAAGAAACATTGAGCTGTTTGTGATGTGTACAGTGTCACTTGACTAGCTTTTGAGTGTGATCAATAGCCTACATAAAGCCAAAAAAAAAAAAAAAAAATGCTACTGCATCAAGAGAATGGAACAGCTTGTGGCACAAGAGAGAGAAAAAGAGCCATTAGCATGTTACGGGCAGGTCTCAGCCGCCGAGAGGTGGTGCGTCATTTGCACTGTCACCGTTCAACAATCAGTCGGCTGTCTATCTGAGAATGGAACACAGGCACTGTCACTGACCGACCCCACTTAGGGCAGCCACGAGTGACTATGGTAGCTCAAAAGCACCACATCTGGTTACAGCCTGTATGTGACTTAGAGTGCCGTGGAAAAAGTATTTGCCCCCTTCCTGATTTCTTCCTTTTTTGCACATTTTTCACACTTAAATGTTTCAGATCATCAAACCCGAGTAAATGCAAAATGCAGTTTTTAAAGGAGGAGACAGACAGCACCTCGGCAAAGTAGATTTCAGCGGAAAGTAGAATTCTTGAAGTGTCTAAAACGCATAGTTTTATAAATTTTAATTTGGTAATGATGCAGTGTGACGGATTTTTTAAACCGAAAAGTCCTCAAATTGGCGTCAATACCAGGGGGCAGACATTTTTACTTGGGGAATCTCAGGCTGCGTTCGGAATGCACACTTGTCCACTCGCTCGCTCACTCTCTATATTGTTTTCAATGTAGAACATTCACTACACAGTGCCCAATATAGTGGGTGAGTGTGCATTTCGAACGCATTATCTAATCAAACGCCAGCGCCGCGGTGCTTGTGCAGTTATTCTCTTACATGACGTCAGTTGTTCTCTTTCCTTTCATCCGGGCCATAGAGTAGTTCAAAGGGCCTTCAGTAAGCTCTACCTTCACGGCTAGGCTGCCCGCAAGCTGTTTTTAATTAAGCTGGCCTGATTAACAATCAAACAATTTATCGACTGAGCAACCAAGACCAAATCATGACCTATAATTAGAAGTGGTAATGACATGTGAATTCCCATTGCCTACATTTATATAATTGATATGGCATTGTAAATCCAAAACTTTCGCTGACTTTGCAGCATTCATTTTCGCCGTCCTTGGGATTGTCACAGCTGTGCAACCTTACAGCGCCCTTAAGCCGTGACAACATTCAAAATAAAGAACGGATTCCCGCAGCCTCGCAAACTAATTTCCGCAAATCTGTGCCACTTAACGAGCGCTGAAATTATGAAGGCATATTGATATTTTACGTCGTCATTTATGCGCAGAAGACGCCTCATAATTTTGTGGTGCAATGCATAACAATGCTATCAAAAGTAAATTAGACTGTCGTCGATTTTTACTAATTGCAACTGTGGCTAATCGGGAGATGACAACTGCGAGACGTTAAGGTTATTAAGCATTTTTAAAGGTGAGATTTCCGAAGATCAAATTCAAAGTCAGAAGATTCCCCAAGTAAAAATGTCTGCCCCCTGGTATTGAAGCCAATTTGAAGACTCACTGGTTTAAAAATGCGTTGCACAGGATCATTACAAAATTAAAATGTATAAAACTATGCGTTTTAGACACTTCAAGTATTCTACTTTATGCTGAAATATACTTTGCGGAGGTGCTGTCTCCTCCTTTAAATGATGATTTCATTTATTAAGGGGAAAAAGCTATCCAAACCTACCTGGCCCTATGTGGAAAAAAGTAATTGCCCCCCCCGTTAAATCATGAATTAACTGTGATTAACCACATTTTTTGAGTCCAGTTTCACTAGCCACACCCAGTCAGGATTACTGCCAGACCTGTTGAATCAAGAAATCACTTCAATAGAACCTGTCTGACAAAGTGAAGTAAGCTAAAAGATCTCAAAAAGCAACATGTCATGCCGCAAAATAAAGAAATTCAAGAACAGACGAGAAACAAAGAAATTGACATCAGGAAAGGGTTGCAAAGCCATTTCTAAGGCTTTGGGACTCCGGCGAATCATGGTGAGAGCCATAATCCACAAATGGAGAAAACTTGGTACAGTGGTGAACCTTCGCAGGATTGGCCGGCCTAGCAAAATTACTCCAAGAGCGCATTAACTACTCATCCAGGAGGTCACAAAAAAACCCATAACAACATCTGAAGAACTGCAGGCCTCGCCTCCCTCAGTTAAAGTCAGTGTTCTCGATTCAACAATAAGAAAGCGAAAACCACTGCTGACCAAAAAGAACACAAAGGCTCGTCTCACATTTGCCAAAATACATCTTGATGATCCCCAAGACTTCTGGGAAAATATTCTGTGGACTGACGAGTCATAAGTTGAACTTTTTGGAATGTGTGCGTCCCATTACATCAGGCATAAAACTAACACAGCATTTCATAAAAAGAAAATCATACCAAAAGTCAAACATGGTGGTGGTAGTGTGATGGTTTGGGGCTGCTTTGCTGCTTCAGGACCTGGTCAACTTGTCATAATTAATGGAACCATGAATTCTGCTCTCTACCGGAAAATCCTGAAGGAGAATGTCCAACCCTCAGATTGTGATCTCGAGCTCAAGCGCACTTGGGTTATGCAGCAGGACAATGATCGGAAACACACCAGCAAGTCCACCTCTGAATGGCTTAAAAAAACAAAATGAAGATTTTAGAGTAGCCTTGTCAAAGTCCGGGCTTAAATCCTATAGAGATGCAGTGGCATGTCCTTAAACAGGCTGTTCATGTTCAAAACCCCTCCAATCTAGTTGAATTAAAATAATTCTGCAAAGAACAGTGGGCTAACATTCTTCCACAGTTATGTGAAAGACTCATTGCCAGTTATCGCAAACGTTTGATTGCAGTTGTTGTCGCCGAGGGTGGCACAACCAGTTACTAGGATTTAGGGGGCAATTACTTTTTCACATAGGGCCAGGTAGGTTTGGATAGCTTTTTTCCCTTAATAAATGAACTCATCATTTAAAAACTGCATTTTTTATTTAGTCAGGTTGTCTTTGTCTAATATTAAAATTTGTTTGATGATCTGAAACATTTAAGTGTGACAAATATGCAAAAAAAAGAAGAAATCAGGAAGGGGGAAAATACTTTTTCAAGGCACTGTATGTTAATGTTCTTACCTCAGTAGAAGTCCAATGATGAAAAACCAACATAGTTCTAATTTCCAAAACAAACAAGCTTGGAGAAATATCACTCAGACTACTTTGAAATAGAGACAGACAGCTGTGCGACTTAGTAAATTTCACCATGATCAGCCTTTTTATCATATGAATGCCGGTCTCTGTAGATTGTACAGTATCCCTTCAGGAACAAATGAAATGTTCCCACTATTATCTGCTGATCTCACTGAACAGTTAGTGCTTTAGCCAGCCCTCACTCAAAATCATCAGACAAATCAACTTGTTTTATTCCAACTTTAGTTGGCAGCAAACCAGCAATGTGCTCATGTTACCAAATCCTTTGTCCTCCTAAAACTCAAGAACCATAAAAGACTTCAAATTTGAAAACTTGACTGGAAACTTTTATGTGTTCAAGGACTAGTTTCTCTGAATTTCATGAATTTCATTAGGATTGAAGTTTTATACTAAACAACTTAAGTTGGTCTTTTGCCCTTATGGGCAACTTACTTGTTTTACAAAGGCAGCCGATGGTCTGGAACTTCAAAATACAGATGAGTTCAGTAGTCAGGAGATTTTAATAACTAAGAATTGTTTAAATGGCTTCTGGCAGAGGGGAGGGGGCGGGGTGGGTGGGTCTCAAGGAAGTAAAAGGTTTAGCAATTTTATTATTCATTTATGAGTGCATACTACTGGTGGGAATAGAAGAGTAGATTGGATTTAAATTTTTACTACATGTGGGGTAATAAAACCAAAGAGTAGGAAGTTAACCCATTTTGAAACTGAATGCATTGTTGGAAGATGGAGAAATTTGCAGTCTATGAAATTGTATTTTGAAAAATGCACGGACATTACCTGGAAAACACCTGTAAAATATTCATTTTTCTGTGGCTTTATTGCTTCTCCAAGCTGATTAAGCTTGGTCAGAGCGCCACAGGGCCAGAAAAAACAAAATCTCTTCCTGTCGAAGGAGTAACATTGCAAGCTATTCTTACGATTGGAGAGAAATTTGTGTACTCTTTCAGAGGAAATCATGATCATGCCTGGAGTCAAAGCTTACGTGGAAATTAGCTAAAAAGGATGCACACTAAGGGGGTAATGCTGTTGAATTTTGTGCCTCCCTGTTATTTGTTGTGCTCAGTGCCTTTGACATCTCCTCTCACTGTTCTTCAGGGCAGCTTAGATGCCTTCTTCGTGGTGGATCTGGGACAACTTTTAAGGAAGCACCTCATATGGGTTCGTGCCATGCCTCGTGTCAAGCCCTTCTATGCTGTGAAGTGCAATGACAGCCGTCCCGTTGTCAAGACGCTTGCCCTCCTGGGAACAGGGTTTGACTGCGCCAGCCAGGTACTGCCCTATTCCAGGAATAAATGTTCTGCTGCAAAAATCATCGATATATGTATAATTGTGTTTCCATCAGTTACCTGGGCATAATTAATGAAATTGAGGGAATTAGACAAAAAAAAATGCAACATCTGATTTTTAGCTGCACAAAAATGATGATATAAAACAGCTCTGTTGGGGTTCCCTAAAAACGCAAACTGGAAAATCTGGTCCACTCATAAATGCATTTCTGTCAATAACTGATTGACAGTAATGTTTCAACTCATCAACTTAATTGTTTTTTGAAAGTAATAACTTTTCCGAAATGTGATGTCCTCATTCCAATGAAACTGGGACTGGTGCATGTTCACCACTGTGTAACATCACCTCCCATGTAAATAACACCCTGTAGTCATTTTGAAACTGAGGACAGTAATTTGCAGTTTCAAAAGCAGAATTTGTTCCTATTATTCCTTGATATGGGACTTCAGTTGCTCCACAAACTTGGGTCTCCATTGTCAGATTTTGGGCTTTATGATATGCCACGTTTTCAGTGGGAGAGTGTCAGGCATCAGGAAGGCCAGTCTAGTGCCCAAACTTTATGAACACAAAGCCACACTGTTGTAATATAAGCAGAATGTGGCTTGCTGCTATCCTACAGGAAAAAGGAGATGCATCTCTGAAAAGACGACATCCGGAAGGCCCATATGTTGCTCCAAGATGCGCTTGTACCCTCCCATTCACAGATGAGCAAGATGCCAAATGCCAAGATCAATAATGTAACCTCATTCCATGGCAAACGCTGGCATTGGGGCATGATGGTGATAAAAGTCAGGACGATCTGTGTCTTCTTCAGCCCTGAGAACACAATGCCTGTTGTTTCAATAAATAATTTGAAAGACTCGCCAGACTACAGCACTGCTTTCCACTTTGTGTCAGTCGATTTCAGACAGTCAGCAGTGCTTCTATGGATGTACAAACATACGTGTGAGTGTGTGTGTGTATATATATATATAACTTGAATTAAACTTGTCTTAACTTGAATTTAATGATGCCACATAAACTGTGCACCGTCTTCACTGATGCAGGTCTTGTGAAGTGTGAGGTTACAGTTTCTCCGTGACAGAAGTATGTTAGTTCCAAATGTAGTGCCAGTGGAGGGCAAGAAGGACAGGAATGTCTAATATTGACATTCTACCCTGTCTTTTACTCATGGAGATTGCTTTGGTTTCCCAGATTCTCTGAATTTTACATTCAAAGTGGCTATTCCCCCAGTTGTTGATGCTACAGGAAGGAAAATTGCTCTTATTCCCCCAATGGCTAATGGAACACGGGGGAAGGTTGCTTACATTCCCCTAACTGTCTTTGTGTGGCACCAAAAAGTTTATACGTGGTTAAAACGAAACTGAGACTTACAATTCATCCAATGGTTTGGGGAATAGCCTTTCCCTTTTTCTTAATATTATGGACTTATAGTGGAGATTTCCCCAAATTCCTTGCAAAAGCATGCGCAGAAACATTTTCTTACTCTGTTTCACCATTTTTCCATGCAGCTTTTGACAGAGTGGTGAACCTCAAATTATGCATTTTATGCCCAATCATTATTGAATCACCTGTTACCTGTTTACTGGTTTGTTTCCAGAATGGTCCAAACGGGACTTTCTGAAGATTCCACAACTTTTGCAGTTTTTTCCATTCCCTGTTCTAATAGTTTCAGTGTCGCAGGCATCAAATGAAGAATTCGCAAATATTTACAAAAATCAATATGATTGACATGGTGAGACTTTAACTTCCAATCCTCATCTGATCGACTTGTGCTGCGGTCCTGCATTGCCTGTTTTTTTCCCCATTTTGTAGCCTGAGGTTGAGCTGATGAAGTCTCTGGATGTGGACCCCAGCAGGATCATCTATGCCAACACCATCAAGCAGGTATCCCACCTAAAATATGCTGCTGACTACGGGATCGAGATGATGACCTTTGACACTGTGGCAGAGCTTCAAAAGATCGCCACTTACCACAAAAATGCTAAGTGAGTAACTGGTTTACTTCTGCTTCACTCCTAACCCACTTAAAAAAGTATAAATAAATTTGACATACAATGTACAGTTTATATAAAAAAAAAAGGTAATCCAACTTCAGTGGGTTAATATACCACGTTTATATCGTTTCAACGCTTCTATGCAATTTTCCAATGGATACCACTGACTGCAATATTACTGTTGTGCATGCCTGATTAAATGACCTTGGCAGATTCAAATTTCATTTTTCCGAGTTTTCTTTATTGATGGAAGTCAGAAAAAAGAATCCATGAAAGTCAGTGAAAGTGAACACACTGCCCTCTGCCTATGCACCGACACCTTCAACATGTCCGCCTCCCCTTTCGACACAAAGCTGACAGCGACGGAGCATGTCCTCAACTGCATGTCTCACCATAGCCGGATGATTTTGCACAAACTGAACTTCATTTCGAATGCGGTCTTGCAGTTCGTCAAGATCTCTGAGAGGATTCACAAGCACTTTGTTTTCCAAATGTCCCCAAAGGAAAAAAATCACTTGTCAATTTCTGAATGTCTTTCATGCATTACCAAAACTTGGAAAAATGAAATTCTAATCTACCATTTTCAAAGGTCATTTAATCAGGCATGCGCAACAGTAATGTTGCAGTCAAGGGTATCCATGAAGAGCTAAGGACGTCCTCTTTCTTGGCAAATTGCATAGAAAAAGTGAAACGAAATAAACTTGATATATTAGCCCGTAGAAGTTGGATTACCTTTTTTGATATGCACTGTACAGTATTAGTGCCCTCTGGCCTGCAGACAGGGACTAGACTCAGGACCTGTCACGAGTCTATCTAATCATTCAATGCAGATCAATAAATTGTAACAATGCTTGTAGAAGTAACCATGCTGCCATATTGTTATTCTAGCAATATTTTTGCAGCCACAGGTATCTCATCCTGGAGGCAAAACATCTCTTCAGACTTGGAAAATATAAAAAATTAAACAAGAGAAATATTAAATGTTGCCTTTATTTTAGAAGCATTCAATGCGACTTGCAATGGTGTACAACATATATGTAAGCAACAAAGAATGTCTTGTGTTGAATTCACGTTTCTGAGGTCCTAGCTATCACTGAATAGCTGACAATAAGCTAGGGTGATAGTCGTAAGAAACTTTGGTCAAACAAGTGAAAAAGTAAGCAGAGCTTACTAATACTCCCGATGCCCCCAGTCATGCTTTTTCCGTTGGTGATTATAGAAATTATCGCATTCCGAAAATCAATTTTGACAAAAATAACAACACATCTATGACACGTAGCACTGCACCTCTCCATGGCCCTCATTTATCAAACTTGCATAGGATCTGGTGTAGATTCTGGTGCAAATATCAGTGTTTGCCAGGTGTCATGTCTGATTTACTAAAAGTGATTTCAGTGTAGAACTGGCGTGGTGTTGATAAATCTGGCGGCTGAAACCATCGTAAATTACATGACACGCCCCTATAAATTCATGCTCCGGGAGGCATAGTCCTGCCCACTTTACGACATGGACTCTCAAAAGATGGCAAAGAAGAAAGAACTTCACTGAGGAGGAAATATAAATGATCACGTCCGAGGTGGAGAAAAACAAAATAATTTTATTTGGAAGTCTTAAGAGTGGCATAAGGGGAGCCCAGAAGGCTGCAGTTCGGAAAACTATTGCTGCTGCGGTAAACATTGTTGGGGTGGAAAACCGGAGTGCAGCAGAGGTTTGATTAAATTCATTAATAAATCGAAGTGACTATTCGCGCTTATTTAATGCGTCCAAGCACAAAAATTGATCAAAATTCGCGTTAGACACACCATTAAGTGTGGCCAAGATGCACATTTCTCCATTGCCCACACTTATTTAAGTGTGTCAAAAGCTAAAAAATTTTTCTTGGCCAAACTTATTTTAAGCGGTACTTTTTAAGCGGCACTGGAATGGTTATCAACTGGCGCACTTATTAGTGTTGCCAAGAAAAAAAATCAGCTTTGGCCTCACGTATAAGTGCGCATAACATCGGCCTTAATAAATTCAATTTATAGATCCAGGATATTTCATGTTATATAGCCTACAAAATTGACAATCCAAATGCTTTACATGTAGGTTAAAAAAAGTGGTCCGATTTTAAGATCGCCACCAAAAAACGGGTTGCTGCACTCAGGCGCAGCAGCGCACGGACTGGTGGAGGCCAACCAGACTCGAACCTCCAGCGGTCACCGTTCGAGGCGTGCGTGGCAGCAGGGCTCCCACTCCATCATTGGGAATGAGGTGGGGACACAGATGAGTCCCCACCGCCTCGTCGAGCTGCATGAGGGTAATTGTTAAAATACAGTCTGCAGAGATCACTCTTCATCGTACCTTTATTAGTATCACTCCTTGTCTAGACCGCGAGCGCCAGGTCAGTGTCGCGTGACAACAGCGTTCACACGACACAGAAGCGACTGTCTATACCGGTTCCATCTTGCCCGCATATGTTTCGAAGTGTCGAGCAGCAAAGGAGCAGCCAAACCTTCTGTGCAGCCTGCAGTTTTCTCTTGATATGTGTGAGTATTTCTGATTTATTTATCAATTACACTGATGCATATGATTGACATTTAACTCATTCATGATTTTAGATTGAACCTGACGACGAGGAAGGCTATTTTCATATTTTAACCTACATTACGTAGCCATAGGCGATGTTTACAAAAGCAATTCATTTGTCATAGCTACAGAAAATATGTTACCATAGCCTTTTTTTTAGCAGAAGTCTCCATTTTAGGAAGCCTGCTGTTAAATACATTGTTTAATTCGCTTTTGTTTATCATGGACAGCGCCAGCTGTAAACAATAAGCAATACAGCAGAAAACATGCCATCAGAAACAATAAAATCAAAGAACAAGGTCAGATTATAAAAGATAAAGATAATATGACAAAAGTTAAATGATAAAATAAAGTTAAAATACTAAAGTATATCGTACATTGTAGTAAACCCATGAAATTTAAAATTGCAAAAAGCCTATAGATTGCAAAATGTGGATAAATACATTAATTCAATGCATTTTTAGTGGGCATCCCCTCGCGTTTACGTGCGTATTTATCGGAAAAATAGACTCGAAGCGTAAATAAAAGCTTCGGGTCGCGTTTACGCCCCTGAGATGCAGCTGAGACGCGAGCCGCACGGAGCCGGTGCAGACAGCTGTGTAGATTGAAACAAGAGCGTACTTGCTGCATCAGACGCGTGAGTAAAAAACGCGTCTAAAACGCTTGCGGTCTAGACAAGGAGTCACTCCATGACATTGTATTGGGTGCCACACAAAACGAACAGCCACTCGTCACTTTCCAGAGGAGATCTTCTCTGTACCGAGAGTTCCTCTCACGTCGGACAGAAGCTAATTCCTCTAACAATAGAAGATCTGCCATTGTCAAAATGTGATCATGGTCAAAGTGTCCGTAGGCCTATATATACTGAGCAACAAAGGAAATGCAAGTTAGCTAGTTAATGTACTCTTATGGTTACTCAGTCAAAGTGACTGCAAAATAAAGAAAAGTTTGATGACACGAGTGTAAATGTGCACGCGCTAGTATTAAATGAGATTTTTTTAAATAATTATGCGCAAACTTATTTTCCAGTCTGCCTTTAATTAACTTGCGTTTCTTTTGTTGTTCAGTAAATATCTGACTGGATGAGCATCTGACATACCACACTGCTTATCTGCCAAGCCACGCATTACGCTTAATCAAGTTGATTGTAATTGTCAGCCGTCTGGCCTGACAAGCAGGTTGTCTCAAAATATAAGTTTAATTAATTTCTCAACACAGGTGTCTTATTTATTTATTTATTTATTTATTTAGCCTATTTGTCTATTTAGCCTATTTATTCATTGCATCCAATGTATAATATTTGCGATATCGATCGGACAAATTGACATTGAACCCACTTTAAATGTCTAAGTTCAAAATCGGGAAAATGGCAATATTTTTGGGAGAAATCATCCCAGATGGCCGACACTTCGCAATGCACCTCTCCCTGTGGTAGAGAATGTGTGTGCCAAATTTGAGAAGAATCCAATGTATGATATTTGCGATATCGATCGGACAAATTGACATTGAACCCACTCAAAAATTTCTAAGTCCAAAAGCAGGAAAACAGCGGAATTTTTGTGAAAAATCATCCAAGATGGCCGACACTTTGCACAGCACCTCTCCCTGTGATAGAGAATATGTGTGCCAAATTTGAAAAGAATCGAATAAAGAATATTCGAGATATCGATCGGACAAATAATGTCTTCGGACGGAATGACAGACGGATGGATGGTCCCAGGTGGCCGACACTTTGCACTGCACCTCTCCCTGTGGTAGAGAATATGTGTGACAAAATTTGAAAAGAATCCAATGAATAATATTCAAGATATCGATCGGACAAATAATGTGTTCGGGCGGAATGACTGAGTGACGGAATGACGGACGGACCGAATTCTTTGTATATAACTATATATCCCCGACATTTTGTCGTCGGGGGTATTAAAAAAAAAAAAATTATGGTAGTTTAGCTTTGCATAATAAAGTAGTCTTTCAAATGAGAAGAGAGCTGAGTGGTGCGCCATGGAGAGAAAGCAAGCTAAAACTGTTTGGTATTTGTTATAGATAGCAATCATCTAGAGCCACTTCGGCGTTTGTAAAGTATATCGTGCAAAATTAAACTAGTCAGATGATTGGGAAATATAAGGGCAATTGCCTGATTTGTGCTGGGTAAAATTAGCTTTGATGATTTGACCTGTCAGTGCCTAAAGCTAGCCTAGCGTTTGAGCATCTGTCAGCCTATGGACTGACTTCGCTTTCTGAACATCAATACATTCATGATTGTTGGCAAAACAGGCAAAGTATAGGTATTAACCTGTAGTTAGCTATGTAGAAAGAATGCAATTTATGTTAGGTATAAGGTTGCAATTTTTTTTCAGCATGTTTTTTTTTTTTTCCCCTCATTTAAGCTTTAAAATAGCTAATGACGTTTGGTGTTACAAATCGCCCACCAGAAAGCAGCATGCATCTGCCCACTCACCTCAATGGAAGTTTAGCTTTCCACAAATAAGCCAATAACCGCATCTACTGCCCAGTCTATTTAGTTTTACAGCATTTTCAGGAATTTGCAAGGATGCATAATTTTAAGGCATAATATGGCGTTTCTTTAACATTTCATAAGGTAATGGTTTAGAAAATCCATGTTATGAAGCCGAACTTCACTCTCATATTTGGTTCATTGCAAAGATTTTGTTGAAGTTGTGCCATACAAAACAAATCTTTCTTCAATGAAGATTGTGCTTTTGTTACTAAAACTATTTTGTTGTAGTTTCTGAAAAAATTAACGACCTGGTGAGGTCAGAGGCCGTGGCCTTATCATCCCTTTCGTCGCACCGGAAGAATTTTAAGAATCTTTATACAGGTAGCTGCAGTATTGCTTTGATGTTGAATAAATTACTAAATGACAAAATTAAGTAGTTTTTCTTTAGAGCTAGACATTTTACTGTGTATTTCTGCTGCTCTGACATTTTAGTGGGTAAGGGAATTAAATTACTGGCACGAGGTCAGTGGTAGCCTCATGACATGATGGGTGTTTTGTAAGTTAACAGCTAGGTGCCTGAACTATAGCTTTGTAAGCACAGTTTATGATAAAACAATATTGCATACCAGTGGTGCTGGATTAAGAAATTTATGGGGTGTGGCATGGATCTCATTGATAACGTCAAATCCAGTCGTGAAACTTTGTGTAGCAATTAGGCTAACGCGAAAAGTTACTAACTTGAAGCATTTTTTTTTTTTTTTTTAATTTTAATAGGATGTCCCCTCCTTATCTCAACATTTGCTGAGATACGTGTTACCCCGGTGAGAGGGACTTACCCTGCTGTCACCTACTAACTTGAAGTAGACTATTCTAGAAATGATCAACTTGGCTAAGGTAGATTACAGCTAGGTAACGTGTTATGTTATGGTAGATCGATAACAGCCAGGAATTGGAATATATCATTTAATGTTAACATATTTATTACAGTGTATCCATCTTAACTACGCCCTGTGAACTGTCTAGCCAAACCCTTTGATATACAGCGGGGAAAATAACTATCGAACGCGTCAACATTTTTCTTAGTAAATATATTTCTAATGGGGCTATTGACATTTAATTTTCACCAGATTTTGGTAACAACCCAAGTAGTCCACACATACAAAGAAATCAAAACAAACAAGTCCAAAAATTAAGTTATTTTTAATAAAATGGAATGACGTAGGGAAAAAATATTGAACATGCTTACTCACTAAATTTATCTAATATTGAGTAGAAAAGCCCTTGTTGGTAATGACAGCTTCAAGACGCCTCCGGTATGGAGAAACTAATGACATGCATTGCTCAGGTGTGATTTTGGCCCGTTCTTCCACACAAATTGTCTTCAAATCTTGAAGGTTCCAGAGGCCTCTTCTATGAACTCTGATCTTCAGTTCTTTCCATAGATTTTCAAATGGATTCCAGTCGGGTGATTGACTGGGCCATTCTAGCAGCTTTATTTTCTGAAATCAATTGAGAGTATCCTTGGAAGTGTGTTTGGGATCATTGTCTTGCTGAAATGTCCACCCTCGTTTCATCTTCAGCATCCTGGTAGATGGCAGCAGATTCTTATCAAGAATGTCTCATTACATTTCTCCATTCACCCTTCCTTCAATTATATGAAGTCTGCCAGTGCTACAGGCTGAAAAACAGCCCCAAAACATGATGTTCCCACCTCCGAACTTCACTGTTGGTATTGTGATTTGGGGGTAATGTGCAGTGCCGTTTGTCCTCCTAACATGGTATGTGGTATGACATTCATAGAGTTCAATTTTGGTCTCATCTGACCAGACTATATTCTCCCAGTATCTCATAGGCTTTTCCAAATGTTGTGCAGCAAATTTTAAATGAGCTTCAACATGCTTTTTCTTCAGCAATGGCATCTTGTGCGGTGAGTGTGCATAGAGGCCATGGCGCTTGAGTGTATTATTCATTACCTCCGCCAACAAAGTTGGGGTGGAGGCTATGTTTTCACCCCTGTTTGTTTGTCTGTCTGTCTGTCTGTGCGTGTATATATATAATTAGTATGTATGTTATTGCCTGCATACAGTAAAACGGCCTGCCAATATATCTTGTTTTGGCCGACCTGTATTGGCCGAGTTCAGCATGTGCGCAAGTAACCATTGGCAACTGTGGCATTCGCTCTCTTCAGAGAAGCAGAGGACAGTTGTGGACCTAGCATTTAGCTCTTTAATGAGTCTTGAAATCGCGTACTTCAGAAGTCATAGTCATAATATTGTCATGATAGCGGAACATACTTAACCAATTGATAAAAATATTATAAATTGCTTATTTTCGCATTGCCTTGATATTGGCCTTTCGGTTGCGGTAACTGTGGCATTCGCTTTCTTCAAAGAAGCAGACGACAGTCGCGGACCTAGCATTTAGCTCTTTCATGAGTCTTGAAGTCGCGTACTTCAGAAGTCATAGTCATAATATTGTCATGATAGCACAACATACTTAACCAATAAATAAAAATATTATAAATTGCTTATTTTCGCATTGCCTAGGTATTAGCCTTTGGTTCGCGGTACGGCGACCCTCAGGCCAATTCCAAGGCAATACGGAAATAAGCAAGTAATAACATATTTTATATATATATATTTAAAACCACTCACAGGTACGAACTCAAGCCATAAAAACCACAGTTGAAACCAGTGACCACAAAAATCACGAAACGGTAAAAATCTCATTTCAGTTGTATTTCATTGTGATTCCACATTAGTTCTTTGTAAGTTTTCTTGATGCAAATAAAATTACTTGAGTTCATTTATTCATTCACTCATTATTCTTCTTAAATTATTTACGGCACGACAGGGTATTTGCTATTTGACTTTCTTATATCATTTTGTTAAATTCAAATAAACAAGCAAGACCAAAGCGGAGCCTGCGTGTGTTGATTTTACACTGCCACTGTCAGAACTTGCTTCTTGACCACGGTCGGGGAGCTGCACAAGGAAAGGTTAACAATTTGGTCGCCATTTCCCTCCGGTTTTGCGTGTATTCCTGTCATTGACTTTAAATGTTATCTGCCGTGCAGAAAAATCGGTTCGCATTCGGTGTAAAAGCAGCCTTACTTGGATTTTATTCAAACTATCTACAGACATGCCAACTCTACCGCTTTTGGCGGTAGACTACCGCTATCAGGCGTTTCATTCTGAAAAAACGCCCAAAAGCGGTAGTCTACCGCCAAAAGCGGTAGAGTTGGCATGTATGTATCTACCAATGTTGGATTCCTGCATAATTTCAAAGTTTATATTTCATTTCATCTTATTTTTCATCTCTGAGGACAATACAACAATATAACAGCCAAATAGTGTAGTGTAATGTGGAAAAAAAAAAAGCCACTAGATGGCAGTGTTGACATTTTTTTGTTAAGCCCAGTCTAAAGCTAGGTTTGGGGCATGTCCTGGGCATGCCTCAGAGGG
Source organism: Gymnothorax javanicus (assembly GCA_029692085.1). NCBI lineage: Eukaryota > Metazoa > Chordata > Actinopteri > Anguilliformes > Muraenidae > Gymnothorax > Gymnothorax javanicus. The sequence goes on along the minus strand of JAFJMP010000056.1, from coordinate 27,267 downwards.
GGCTGGACAAGAGTATATAAGGAGAAAAATTGAGAGAGTGAAGAGTAGTTGGAGAAATTGCAAGGAGAAATTGTGGAAGGATACATTTGACCAGACCTGTCACTCTTTTCAAGACCTGTGAAGCTTTTTGTGGATTTTTGCCTGTGTTGGAGCATTTTCCTGTCCCAGGACATCGCAACATAGCAGCCCATCTCAATTACCAAGGGACTGTAACTATCTTTTTTTTTCAATTTTGGTCAGTAGGGTAGAGTGTAGATTAGTTCTAAGTGTTTGTTTAATTAAATCTGTTGAAGTTGAAGAATTTTGTCTGTCATCCCTTGCTGTCCGTGACGCCATAACAAATCGACGCCATAACAAATTGGGGCCATAACAGTAGTACACTAATAATGAAAAATCAATAATAGGACGTGTTTATTACCAGGCCCGTCGCTAGAACTGGGAATTGGGGGTGCACAGACATGTCCCTTTATAACAAGAATTAGTCCTGGCAAGTTCTCAATCAATTTCCTTTATTGACGCGCTTTCCAATTATCGTAATTGGCAACTAAAGACACAGTTTCTCTCCATATGCGATCTAACAGCAATGAAATCATGGGCTAAGTTCAGTACAGTGGCGGAACCAGAACTGATAATTATGGGTGAACAAAACATCCATTTAAAACAATTATTAGTCCTGACCTGCACTCAGTCATTTTCATAATTAACAGAAGGTTCATTCCGAGAGCACTCCACACTTAACAGGTGCTGCTTGTTCTCCCCGATTAGGTAAGATGAAAATCATTCATCTGGACGCGTATTTGCTGTATTTAAATCAATGTTATTCAAAATTGCATACCTGCGCAAATAGCTTGAGCCGCATGCTTTTTATAGCCTATTTAACTCAGAGGCGGATTGTCCATTGGAGCGTTTGGGCGACGCACTGCCACGAGAAAAAGAGACTTTTTTTTTTTCCCCCGGCTTTACCACTGTTCTACAACTTGATTTCCCTTTGAATGGCATTGTCCAATCAGAAACTAGCGTTTCCAATAGTCCCGACCCTTTCGGGGCGATTTCACTCAAAATCGCCCCAGGGGTCTCTCATTGACTCTCGAGTAACGTCATTTTTTGGCCAGTACAAGGCCTTTGAATGCAATCTCAATGGGTTCCGGGAGGGCTTGCCCCAACGTGCTTTCATCATACGTAACAGCAGTGGTCGTGGACAGAGCTGGTCGTGGGAGACGGTATCCTACTTCCGATCATTGCTCGCTGTACTGAAGAGATAGGCAGGCTGAAAGCGTTCAGGCTCCACTTGTTCCATTGTTGGTTGTACGGACAACTCAAAAAAAGATAAAAGTTTGTTTGGAAAAAGTGTGCCATATTCACAAGGTGATTAGGAAAGATTGCCCTCGCCCAGCACCTTACAGTCTACACTCGATGCTAGCGAATAGACGCTTGGAGTGGCTATCCGCGCGGAGACTGAAGTATCCACCCAAGAGGACATACATATGCTCACACCATTTCATAAAAAAGCGCCAGACGGATGACCATCCCGTTCCCGCTGTATTATACATTAAACAGTCCCCTGATAAGTTAATTCAAAGATCCGTCCAACAACTGTGTTTTTTTCGAAATCTGACAGAAAGCAGTATTGTCAGCCAGTGGTCAGTTTAGTTTTCCGGTGAAGTTACCAGCGTTTGCCATGTAATTAGTGTCCATCTACGGTCACACGCGGGATGTATATTGATACCCACACATTTAGCAGTTATACAGGCTAACGTTCGCACTTTTCAACAAGTTGACATTGAGCAGCGGAGGGGTTCACTGGTAGCGTTAGTGAATATTGAAGGGTGCAGAATCGTAATCCTGGCTTTTGTAAAAACCTCAGCTTTAGCCGACTATATTCTTGTGGCAAATATTTAGCTTGTCAGCTATAGCGGTTATGAAGTATTGGACTGAGATCTTTATCTCGTTCCATGAATTGCTGATAGCCAGCATGCGAAGTGAAGCTTGAGGACTGTACTTTCGTGCGCTGAATAATGATTGTTGCCCACAGCTAATGTGATATCATTCAGTAGTGGAGCAGGTGACGGCTGGGTTTTTACCCTTGTGTAAAACAAAGAAACTGCTCGCCAGACTATGTACTGAATCAAAAGCATTTTGATACGCAGTTTGCTAGCTAATCACTTCCTGCAGATGAATTGCAGCTCGCCGTCTTGTTTTTTTTTTTTTTTACTTTGGCTGTAGGAACGTGTAGCCACCCAAACAGATATCACGTCTTCATCAATAAGTGAAGTGATTAATTGTAGTGCTAAACCATTCTTTACATTTGAGTTGACGGCTCCTGGCTGTGACTTTCTTCACCACAGTTTATCATTGCAACTAAAATAGCTAGAGGAAAACTTTGTTGTGTGCTCGCAGTGCTGCTCTCTAGTGGACATAACAGGCATTGCTATAAAGTGAATTGAGGCGATGATCTTGCCACCTACCTACCAGTATTTGTACCATCTCTATGTTCAGTCTATGCATGTTACTTCCACAAAAGGGGTATTTTGAATTATATGAATTAGTGGGAAAGTGGAGTAATAAAGGGAAATGACTAACTTCTAACTAGCTAACTTGTGTCCAGCTCTTTCTGTTGTATGTTGCCACTTAATGGACATAACAGGCAATGATAATGAGTTTATTAAACAGGCCCAAAAAGAATGAGACACAGTCTGTTGATGTATTTGACAAATAGCTCATCGGTGTGATTATTTGTAAAAATTGCCCCCCCTGAATTTGTTGTCAGGAGCCGCCACTGATTTAACTGCTGAGTGCCACTTTTTTTTTTATCAACCCACGCAATACCAAGAGTGAAAGGCCATATTTCATTGGAATGCGGACCAGTTCAATCAACGCAAAGCATTGGCCTATTAATAAGTAAATTATTTTTCTGCACTGAATTTAGCCCATGAATTTATCGCTGTCAGATCGCATACGGAGAGAAACCATGCCTTCAGTTGTCAATTATGATAATTGGAAAACGCGTCAATAGAGGAGATTGAGAATTTGCCAGGACTAATTCTTGTCATAAAGGGACATGTCTGTGCCCCCCCAATTCCCAGTTCTAGTGACGGGCCTGGCTAGATCCCGAGTGATATGTGCAGGACTGGATAGTCTATTTCGCGGTCTGCCACTACTGCGTGCAAGGAGGCAGAATTTTAGAACTCTGATGAGTGATGAACTGTCGGCTTTCGCGAATAAAGTTCCATGGTGAGACGTGACTTAATGAGCACGAGCATGTCATTTCTTTCTTCCACCGCCACTGCGTATCCGCGCACTCCCTACCCAAATGGTCAATATTTGGTCCGAGAATCAACATGCAAAAGATCAGATGCCAAAGAGAAGGGAAATCCAAATTATAAATCAGAATTCCAGCCATAGTCCTAATCCAGAAATATACAATATACAGCGAAGTAGGCAATCTCATAAAATGTTTAACTAAAGGAACTCATCAGAAATCAGCACTCTCACGAGTGATATGGGAAAACCGAGCGACAAACTCGCAAAGATCAAACTAGAAGTGAGAAGTATATAAAGGGAGAAACTAAGAGGGGGTGAAAGGGTATCAAGTGTGCTGAAACAGGGAGGCATGACTGGGGTTATGGTTATGAACAAGGGGACTGATTAACAAACAACAGGGAGGGCAAGTGCGGAAGTGAGGAAATAAACAAAAGCACGCGGGAACTGAATGTGGAGTGAGGTGACAAAAACAAATACAATAACAAGTAATAATTCCAGCACTCATCAATACAAAAAAAAAAAAAAAAAAAAATTGCGGATCTAGCAATCTTATCATCCACATCAGCGCTTTTCAAACCTCTCCTGGTGTACCACTTCCCCTGCATGTTTTAGAGCTCTGCCTGCTCCAGCGCAAGGGAGTCAAATGATCAGCTCGTGAAGAGGCTTGATAATAAGCGAATCATTAGAATCATCTATGCAATACCCCTCTCATCCAGGGGTATTTTCTTAACGTTTTTGTCGTGCGACCAGCACATGAGAGCCTCGCAGTAATGAACCATGGCTTTACTGACAACAATTCAGCTAGACTTGAGAAACCGCAAACGAGATTGATGCAAGAATCAAGCCAGGAAAAGGTACCAGATGCACAAAGAATTAATAGGGCTTCTGCGCTCAGTATCGTACAGCCAAGTATCTGTGACCATGCATACTAAAAAAACCTTCAACAGCTGCGCGAGACCGGAAGCGACTCGGCCACCAAACTATCCCATAAAGCATTGCAAATGGGGTGTGACTGCAACATCAGAACATTTATTTATTTATTTATTTATTGTACTGACGATTGCTCTAAATCTAAACAGAAATACATGGAAAATAATAAAATACGCAAGAAATACTGTGAAGTGATCGGAATTGGCAGAAACCAAATGCCACTACGAAACTGATTTAAAAGCTGATGCAAAGAACAACCAGCCACTAAGGTCTCGACAGAGACAGAGGAATAGCAAAAACAAAAAGACAGAGAGAAACCCCTATGGGAAATAACCAGTGTTGGGGCAGTTACTCTAAAAAAGTAATGCATTACACATTACAAGTTACTTTTTAAAAAGTAATCCCTGACTTTACTTACTCACTGCTGAAAGTAAATATTCACACTACTAGTTACATTACTTTTGGATTACTCAGCACCATCATCTGAAATTCACCATAACTTAATTAATGAACCATATCATGGTAAAACCTGGCATCTATTCTAGTAAGGAGGACACACACAAGATCTCTCTTTCATGCACTTTTATACAGCAAAGCCAAGAGTGAAGTTGTAAAAATCAGCCCAAACAGCACTTCGCTGAAAAGTGAGTCAAGTACAAGGCTACAGTATTGGCATAAACATGCACGAAAAAGGAAGTTTGATTTGTTTTACTGTCCTCGGTCTCAATCGCCAATATACTCAACAGGAAGAGGAAGAAGACGTTTTTCTGGCCTCCCGTCCACCGATAGTTGAAGAACTTAAAGTAATGCAAGTAGTGGAGACTGGGGATAGTTAGGACATGGGGAAGTTGGAACACCAAGCTTAGCCAATCAGGTATTGAATTTTTGACTTCATCACTGTGGTGGTAAATTGCAGACATACGAGGAGGACATAGCCACATCGTTTTCGTAGCGGTTTGCTACACAGGCATTCAACAGGTACAGTTTTCCAATTTTGACCCCTCCAAGTAAATATTTTACCTTACGGTAATATTGATTTATTGAACTGATAGTTCAGGCGTTGTTTGAGCACCAAAGAATAATCATATGGGTTGTATCTACGTCTAACTGTCTCCGCTTTCTGCTTGGCTAAAAACTTCACCTTGAAGCAAAATTTATCCGGAATGCCCAAAACACTGTCTTGGGGTTAGTTTAAACATATGTACTGGGGAAGGTTGGAACATGTTCCAACTAGCCCCAGGGTGTTTAAACTTCCCCCAATTAAATTTAATTCAATCACACTATTATTAGTACCAATTCCTATTTACAATATGCTTTCTTTATTTCATTTTTTATTTCTATTTCCTTGAAATAACAACAAAATTCCTCAGAAGAGTGGATCAACACAAGAATAGAATGTTTGCCTTTGTCTTCCCAGATCGCAAAAATATAGCAACTCATAATCGGGACTCAATTATCATGAAACTTCCTTTTCCATCATCCATGGGGGGTACAAAGCGATGTGCATCTCAATTAATATTAGTTGTAGACTTATCTGCCTATGACCCCCTGTAAACATACCGGTAGCAAATGCTGAGTTTTCTTCCTTTTGTGGAAACCAGTGTTATAACGTTCTTATGTCATTTTTGTAACGTTTTAGTTATGTTGTTTATAAAGTGGGAATGATGGTTTGTGCTTTGTTGCCGTCATCAAGCCCAGTCGGGGTTTAACAAGATATAAACCCATGAGTTTTAAGTTGACCATAGTTCATCTGCATACAGTGGATGTGTTGTATACCAAAATAAATCAAAGTGCTGATCAACAAGTGTTTTGTCCTTTATATAGGCCCATTTCTATACTGAACGTAGATGTTCCAACTTCCCCAGGGGGCGTTCTAACTTACTCCACGTATGGGGATAGTTGTAACACAAAAATTTTGATTTTTTTTCCCTTCTCTGTAAAAGCACAAGTCTGATGTGTTTTGCCAGTTATACATGCCATAATGTAGCTTTCTGGAGTACCACAGAAATAAGATGTACACTTGGCAGGAAACGCCAAACATCTATACATACTGCAAATTTTGTGAAATGTGTTCCAACTATCCCCGGTCTCCCCTAACTAGATAATTTATTTGTTAGTAACTGTAGTGCGATTACTTAGGTTATCAAAGTAATGCATTACATTGCTGTGTTACAGATAAATGTAATCTGATCACAGGAAATGCGTGACCCCCAGCTCTGAAAATAACCCTCCCAACTGTCACCAAAATCTGTTGCCAAAAAAGGGAGAAACTAAGGAGAATAACTAATGCAAAGATTCAAAATATCCTTTCTCAAAATACATGCAAAGAGTGGCCAAACCCATTCGGTAACACTAAAAATGAGTAAAAATAGAAGAAGTGAACCCCTCACAGAACAAGGAAATTAAACAATCTCCCCAAAATCATGGCAAATACAACAATATAGAGTGAACAGACTTGAGCACTAACACCCACTCATACTTGAAACAGCCACGAGTCCCAGTAAATTTGCTGAAAACACTGAAATTTTTGCAGCTGCACTAAGAGCATTACTGGTTGCTGTATTGTTCATGAGTATGAAAAAGATGTGAATCAAATGCCATGGCCTTTGATGTCAGCAGATCTGAACCAAATTGAACGCCTGTGGCCGATTTTAGATCATGCCATACAGAGCGCAGTTCAGTAACGTGTGGTCGGAGGTTAGTTTGGTGAGGCAGAATTCTTCCCTTTGCTTGATTAGCAATCAGACGATTAACTAGTTTAGTAAGACTATTCGGCAGAATGACGGGCCAGTTTAAGTTTCCGCGGCGTTATTACTCAGTTATATTCAACCTGAAATGCTCACTAGACAGCAGATTTGCGCGTACTTGCTTCCAGGAAGCCGAAGCAATGTCATCAACAAATATTAAAACAGTTCGACTTATGCAGAGTTCAATGCTTAATCAATATATGATGTATTCTCCTTTAAATACGCGCTTTTACACCCAAACAAACGAACAAATAAACAAACAAACAAAAAAGCGGGCGTTTATTTTCAGTCTTCTTTCATAATCCGATTAACAAAATGTTTAAACGATATACAGAATTACCGAGAGCCGAGAATTTTTCCTAATTGATTATTCAGATTTCCATCCTTGCAGTCTCGAATTGAAGCGTATACGTGAATGAATCTTCTTGTCATTGTCTCCTCTATCAGAATACGGGCTTCCTATAGGCTTGGTCTTAATTGTTATGATTGTCAATCAGGAATAGTACGTGGGAACAGGTTCACAAAATCCTGTAGTTTGGGTCACTGCCTCACCTCACCGCCCGTCTCTGGCTTCCTGGAAGCAAGTACTCGCAAATCTGCAGTTTCGTGAGCATTTCAGGTTTCGATGTACTGAGTAATAACGCCGCGGAAATCTAAACTGGTCCGTCATTCTGCCGAATAGTCTTACTAAACTACTGTAGTTCATCGTCTGATTGCTAATTAAGCAAAGGGGAGGATTCTGCCTCACCAAACTAACCTCCGATCGCACGTCACTGGCGAAGTTAGGTCATAGCTCTTTTTACACTGCAAGCCTGAAGGTGTGATTTCTTTAGTTTTGACCTTTCTGTGCTCGACAGTCATTCTAGTATTCCTTTTTTTGAAACCTGATATTTGTGGATGGTCTGTTCATAGCAGTAGTTGAGATAATTACTGTTTGAATTGTGTTGCTTGAGGTCAGATGTGAGGATATGTTTTAAAGGTCCAAGCCCCATTGGAAAATGACTGCTTCCAGGACAAGCATTCTTAACTATTGGGAGAGGCAAGAAGGATATTTGGATTTAAGAAGGATGAATGGTGGGATGTTTAGAAATATGGAAATTTGACATTTAAATGGATGGTTTTCTGTGACGATTGAATGATAACAATATTGATAGATGGATAGGTGAATAATAGAAATTGAAATGGATATTGGGATGGTTACTTTCAATGCATGAACAATATACAGCGGACAATTCAGTTCTCATGTTTCTGCATCTGCTGTAGAAAATATCATCTTGATCTGTCCATTCTATTCCTTACCTCCCTCAGGCTGGTCCTCCGCATTTTTGCCGACAACACTTATTCCATGTTTGAGTTGAGTAACAAGTTTGGGGCTCGTCTGGAGAAATGCTCAGAACTCCTGAAGGCTGCGAAGAATCTTGGCCTCAGCGTTATAGGGGTTAGCTTCCATGTGGGCAGCCTATGCATCAATCCTGATGCATACAGAAAGGCTATCAAAGACTGCCGTGAAGTCTTTGATATGGCGGTAAGTATCCCACACCTTGTGAAAAGCTCCGTTTAATTAGGAGCTGCAGGGTAACAGGAATTTAGTGTCGTACAAGGACTCATTTCTGTAAAATGTCCATTAGCTCAGAGATTTCAAGTTCTCAAACCAAAAGGGCTGCAAGCAGATCTGGGACTGGACCTCAAAATGTCTTGCTTGGCTAATCATATAATTATGATCCTGAAACTTTTCAATTACGGATTGATGAGCTGAGGTTTGTATTTGTGGTTAGAGTTTGGATTTTGTTTGGAATGTATTATCATAATCAATGTAATTTCTTTTGCAGGCAAAGCTGGGCTACAGCATGAACCTTGTGGACATTGGTGGGGGATTCCCTGGGTATGACATACCCGATTTGATTGAGTTTCAGAAGGTAATAAGTCCTGTTCACACCCAGAAATTTACTCAACCGTTGTACAAAGGAGCCTCAACTCTTTTCTGGCACAAGTGGTCAAAGTGGTCAAGGAGGCTGGTGCTGGGCGCGCATTGACTGAAAAAGATCTATCAAGCAAAAATAAAGGTGTAAATTATAGCTGCTGCGCAGCAATGGTCGGGGCCGGGCAATTTTAGGCAAAATAGGGCAATTCTGAGCAACAAGCAGAGTGTAGGAAGATGGAAAAAAAGGTGGCATTCTAATGCGCATTTTACATCAGTTGAGGCTTGAACTCACAATTTCTGGCACAAGAGACTATGCTCTATCTCACTGAAAGTGACGGGTCCAGTACTGGGAATCGGGGTGACACAGACACGTTCCTTTTCAGTCCTGGAATGTTCTCAATCATTTTCCTTTATTGACACGTTTTCCAATTATCGTAATTGGCAACTGAAAAGACGGTTTCTCTCCATATGCGATCTAACAGCCATGAAATCATGGGCTAAATTCAGTAGACTACAGTGGCGAAGCCAGAACTGGGTGCACAAAACATCCATTTAAAACAATTATTAGTCCTGACCTGTTCTCGGTCACTCCCAGAGCACTCCACACTTAACAGGTGCTGCTTGTTCTCCCAAATTAGGTAAGACGACATTCATTCATCTGGACGCGTATTAGCTGTATTTAAATCAACGTTGTTCAAAATTGCACACCTGTCGACTCTCAAGAAAATAGCTTGAGCTGCAGGCTTTTTATAGCCTATTTAAATGCCGAGTGCCACTTTTTTTAATCAACCCACGCAATACCGAGAGTGAAAGGCAATATTTCATTGGAACGTGGACCAGTTCAATCAACTCGATGCATTGGCCTATTAATAAGAAAATTATTTTTCGGTGCTGAATTTAGCCCATGATTTCATCGCTGTTAGATCGCATATGGAGAGAAACCGTGTCTTCAGCTGCTAATTACAATAATTGGAAAACGCGTCCATAAAGGAAAATGATTGAGAACTTGCCAGGACTAAAAGGGACGTGTCTGTGCCACCCCAATTCCCAGTTCTAGACCCCCCACTGCTCACTGAGCTAATTGGCAAATGGAAATGTCACATGTAGCTTCACAAATTGACTAAGCCAGTCACCTGTGTGCAAGACAGCAGCTGTTAGCGTTTCAAGGCAGATTTCAAATGGCTGTCAAAAATTCAGTTAATAAGACAAAAATCCGAAACTACACAAATTGCATCTAGGCAGCATGGATATGTTGGTAATTTGTTTTTAACAATGATTTATTGGCTCCATAAGTGAAAAACTGATGTTAAAAAATGCCATTTTTGCATTGACTCCGATTGTTCGCATGAGAGCGAAATTCAGAATGCTGTAAAAAATTCAGTTTTTGAGATTAAATTCTGATATTTTCCAAACATCACCTACCATGACTCCAAATTTTGTCATTTTTTTAATGAACATTGAAAATGTATTTAGCAAGAATTTGCAGGTATATGTTTACAATACCATTTACAGTCAAACATTTTGATGCACTGTAGGCTCAATTTTCGATAAATCAAAAATCTGTGTGAATTGTTTGTGTAGGACTGTCTGAAGATGCTCTGTAACAAGTTTGGTGTCAATTGAGCAAAAATTGTGGGAGGAGATAGGTTTAATAAGTTTTACAGTTTTTGAAAAAAAAAGAGTGATGGACTTCATATTTGCAATATAGGCATGGGCAACGCTCTGCATAAACTCTAATGGAATGCGTAACAGCTGAACTGGGGCAGTAAACAAGCCTCAGAGAACTTATAAAAAATGACGTGAATACCATTTTCATACAAAAAGAACACCATGGTTTGATTAAAAGCAACCTTTTCAATAGGATACCCGCATTTCATACATGAACTCTGCGTATTCTGCCAAAACGCGATTTGAACAGCGCTATTGTTCGCCCGTAGGATGAATCGTGACCTCAATTTGCTCCGTGTTTACAAATTTTCAAGGGCACGGCGTGGCAAAAATAACCATTTAGGAGGTAGATTTCAAACAGCCCGCGTCGACGTCTTATCCCAGCTACGGCCCTGATTTGCTTAAAGCCATCTAATTTGAGAAATTACAAGTCTGTTCGTCCAGGCTAGACCTCCAGGGGATGTGAAATAAGTTTGACAGAAGTTGGTGAAGTTCGTCACGAGTTCGCCGTGATTTCTTCTCAACAATAGCAAGAAAGGTGAGCGTATTTTTACTTTACCCTACATAGTTTGTTGACAGAATATCCTGTGACCCTATTTGTGAAGTTTCAGTAACATATACCAAGGAATAAACTGGCGCCAGGTGTTTGAAGCCCACGGTCACAAGATTAATTCACGATCTGGCGTCAATTCGAGACTGCAAGGATGGAAATCTGAATAATCAATTAGGAAAAATTCTGGGCTCTCGGTAATTCTGTATATCGTTTAAACATTTTGTTAATCGGATTAGGAAAGAAGACTGAAAAGAAGCGCCCGCTTTTTGTTTGGATGTAAAAGCGCGTATTTAAAGGAGAATACATTGTATATTAATTAAGCATTGAACTCTGCATAAGTCGAACTGTTTTTATATTTGTTAATGACATTGCTTCGGCTTCAACTGGCCCGTCATTCTGCCGAATAGTCTTACTAAACTAGTTAATCGTCTGATTGCTAATCAAGCAAAGGGTAGGTTTCTGCCTCGCCAAACTAACCTCCGACTGCACGTCACTGTGTTTTACAATGAATTATTCACAGTAGCTCATTGAAACTATCATGGGAGGAGGGTATATGGACATAGTAAAAAAACAGTGCAAAGTTTTTTTTAAATCACCACGGGTTATTGAAGGGGAACATTTTCGTAGCAGTGGGAGGGCAAACAACTGCGGCATCAGCGACTTCACTGCATTTTATATAGTAAAGGGCGAGTAAGCGTTAATGTTTGCCCTCCACCAATAATTTTGACATTTTGCAGGCCATTGATCCAAAAAAAAACTTCACAGGCAACCCATTCATACCATTTTTTAATATCAATGCAAAACCTAATGTTGAACATAATTGGGTGAAATTCAATGCATTTTCCATTAAAAAGGGCCTAGGGGCGCTGCTGTACTTCAGAAAAGGGGTAGATGACTTTAGCATCAATTATTTCTGTTAGGGTACCCTAATGGATAATTTGGCCTGGTTTATTTCTGAATAGACTGTATTTTCGAAAATGCCCTCAGGCTTCACCCCCCAATTTTCACAATGGGTTTTGATGAAAAATGCCAAAATCATCCATTTTTGGGACCCTGTGGCTCTGAGACCCTTTCCTCTAAAGGCGTTGGACTTGTGGCAAACTCTTCCTCTGTGTCTTCTGTACTTACCTGCAAAAAATCATTAGAAAATGATAAACACTTTGTTCTCAGCAACTCAAGAAATGTTGTCATTTTATTCATTTGTATTGCCCATGCCTATGCAATAGGTTTAAATATACAAAGGTTTTTCTAGTATTGGAGCTACATTTTGGTGAAAGTTGCAAATCTGTAGCACATATGGTTGATTTGTTGTGAATTTTCAAAATTTTGAAATTTAGAGGCTTGCTGTAGTGCCACCATCAGGACTATTGGCCTGTTTTTGCAGCTGAGACAATCTGCCATGGGACTGGACCTTTGTGCAAAGTTTGGTGTTTTTTTGCGCGTGGGAAGTAGGATTTCCTTGGAAGAAGAAGGAAGAAGAAAGAAGAACATGCAGGATAACAATAGGGTCCTGGCAGCTTGGGCTGCCCAGCCCCTAATTAGCAATACTCACTGTAATGCGCCTGGTTTCTATTCTCTGCCACCAAAGAAAAGTTTGGAAATGCCCAGTGAGCGAGGTCCCAACTAATTGATGACTTCAGACAGTCAGTCAGTCAATCGCGTATGATATTGTAGACTGAAAAAGTGGTATTGATCTGGACTCTGAATATCTCTTGTGTAAGTGGAGATTGTTTGTTTGTGTGTCTTCTTATCCTTGAATAGATGGACTTGAAGGGGTTTTTATTACAGACAAATTGAATTGTGCATTCCTGTCCGCAGTTTGCGAATGTTATAAACAAATCCCTGGAAAAGTACTTTCCTGACCCTGCAGTTCAAGTAATAGCTGAGCCAGGCCGTTACTATCCGGCAGCATCATTCACACTGGCAACCAACATCATTGGGAAGAAGGTGGCCATGAAGAGGCACAAAGATGGTAAGTTTGAAAAGTTTTTGGGGCAGGGGTGGGAGAGAGAGGGAGAGGGCGTTTGCTGCTCAAGCCTGGTCATTCGATTCTATAGCTGTTTACACAGCGTTTGAACACAGTGTGGCGCATGAAATCAGAAATTGCTCACCAGTCAGATGGGACTTATTTCCTCTCATGAATGTCTAACCCCCCTCCCCCACCACACATCCAACACCCACAGATGATGATGAGGAGCGGGACAGAATGATGTACTACGTGAATGACGGGATGCACACGTCATTCACAGCCGTCAAGTTGCACAAAACCTATGTTCTGCCAGGTCCAGTCAAGGTACGAGGATGAAGCCCATCACCTGGAGCACTGCTCCTGCAGTCACAGTTGTGGTGCTCAATCATGTTTGTAAGTGTGTCTTCATTTTCATGTCCTCATGCGCTCTCTTTCCCCTTGCTTCACTCCAGAAACGTACACTAAAGGAGGCGACTTACCCCAGCACCATCTTTGGCCAGACCTGTGATGGGCATGACCTAATTGTGGAGAGATACCAGCTGCCTAACCTGGAGGTCGGTGAATGGCTACTTTTCTATAACATGGGAGCCTACACTGTAACTCTGTCTACCAACTTCAACGGCTTCCGGAAGCCTGACATCCACTACGTAATATCTCAGGAAGCGTGGTACGTGTCAAAATGTTTGTTCTAAGGTTTTTGGTTCAATCTTTCAGCTATCTACAGTCAGAGTATTGTGTTGACAAAGCCCTCAAAAAATTCTGTCATTCATGGTACAGACTATATAGATCACAAGAACATATTCACCAATGAGCTAAAACATTAAAACCACTCACAGATGCAGCGAATAATGTTGGCTATCTCAACATTTTTCGCTTCAACAACAGTGCATGTCACAATCTGCAGACAGATCTTAGATGGTAAGTGAACAGTTGGTTCTGGCATTCAACATGTTGCATGTGGGAGAAATGGGAACCGCACGACTTTGACCAGGGCAAAATCATTTTGTCCCGACAAGTGGGTTAGAGCATCACTGAAGTGGCAAGACTTCTGGCGTATTCCCTGTCAGCAGATATGAGTACCTACTGACAGTGGTCCAGGGAGGAACAATCCATTAACTGGTGACACGGTTTTGGGCGTCCATAGCTTATCGATGCACAAAGGCTATGAGGGCTATCTCATCTGGTTCAAACTGACAGAAGCGTGACTGTGGCACAAGTTACTGAGAATTTCAGTAACATGTACATAAGGAATGTGTCAGAAGACACAGTGCTGCGTAACCTGTTGTGTGTTGCACTTTTTAGCTGGCAGACCTCTCAAAATGCCCATTCTAAACCCAGTCCACCTCTAAAAGCACCTCCAACCTGAGCTTTAGAACTAGACTTAAGAGGAGTTAATGAACGTTGCTTGGTCCAGTGAGTCTCATTTTCTTCTACATCATGTGCTTTGGCTGGATACGTGTGCACCATTTACCTGGGAAAAGATGGCGTCAGGATGCACAGTGGGAAGAGGGCAAGCTGGTGGAGGGAGTGTGATACTTTGGGAAATGTTCTACTGGGAAACCCTGAGTTTGGGAATTCTAGTGACGTAAGTTTGATGGAGCTGTTTTTGCAGCCCAGGGGGGCCCTCACTATATTAGGCAGGTGGTTTTAATCTTGTGATTGATTAGTGTAAGAAGTCATTAAAAAATTAATCGCCCAACTAAAATAACAAAATCTATCCTGCTTAAAACCAGAAAGAGCTTTCCGTCATAAGGATTCTGCCTTTGAACCCCTAAAACACCAACTTTTCACTTAATTATTCTCATAAGTAGGTTCCAAGTCAGAAAAGCATTTTTTCTGTAAGACAATGTCACATACATATTCTGTATCTGCGGGTTGCTGCAATTCACTGAAGCTACATCACCCTTATATTGAGTGAAATATTCAAACCCAGGATGCCATATTTTTGTGGCCACAGCATTGCATCAAATGGAAAATATCTAGGTCTTGTACATCAGTTTATACAAATTTCCCTGCAATTCAGCAGGATTAATTTGGGATCTTTGAAAACCTTGGGCTCTCCAGGAGAATTGAAAATGGGCCTTAAGTTCAACAGGTTTCAATTCAGCAGCTGCATTCATGAGGTTAATCTCATGCAAAGGGGAGAGTTATTAGAGAAATGCGATGAAAAGCCTTTAAAGAGCATGGAAACCCTTCCTTCACTATCACTCTGCTTTCGTGTTTTTTTTTTGAGTCCACACCCAAAACCATTTTGGAGACACCTGTTTCACCCGGTTGTCCTTTGTTGCCGTGTCACCAAGGTTTGAAAATCACCATTCCATGCTGCCTGGTTGCCTGACTAAAAAATAGGACAGCGCTCTTGTTAGAAGCATGTGACATCAGCTATAGAACACAAATCAGCGTGCAGGCGGCACCAGGTGCACATGAACAGCCATAATTTGCATACAGCCATTGACTCGCGTTGTTTTGGTTGTTTATCTAGCTTTCTGAACGATGGTTCAGCGTTGTATTGTCAAATTCTGTGGAAATTTTGATAAAACCGGACATAGTATTCACAAAGTATTCCCTACTCGGACATAATATTCCCTCTCGCAATTTACTTCTCCCAATTAGCAACAGTTGCTCAGACTAGTTGGTAGAACCGACGAGAGTCTATTTTTGAAAGCCTCGTTGTACATTGCACTAAGAAATTATATGGCGTTTTCTTCCGCACATCAATGACAACGAAAAATATCAAGTCGTTATAATTTCTGCGCTCTTGTAGCTGGTAAATTAGTTTGCGAGGCTCATTCAGCAATAAGCCATGAGAATCCGTTCTATAGCCTGGATGTAGTGACAGCTAAAGTGCGTTGTTAGGTACGGTGCACAGCTGAGTGATGGTGAAAATAATTGCTGCGAAGTCAGCGAAAGTTTCGGATTTTTTGCAGATTGTCATCCTTGCGGAGTCACATCAATTATGTGAACATAGCCGGCTTTGTCATTAGCATTTCTTTATCATTACGTGTCATGCATTGGTGGTGGTTGTTCAGTTAATAAATTGATTCAGTGGCGCAAAAAGTGGGTATGCAATCTATGCAGTGCATAGGGGCGCTACGCGAAGGGGGGCACTAAAACAATTGGCCGAAAGCAGATGAAGATACAAGATTATGATACATCGTGATAAGAAAATATGTTGCTGCGAATTGCATTTCTCAAT
Organism: Gymnothorax javanicus; assembly: GCA_029692085.1. NCBI lineage: Eukaryota > Metazoa > Chordata > Actinopteri > Anguilliformes > Muraenidae > Gymnothorax > Gymnothorax javanicus. Next base: position 11,022 of record JAFJMP010000056.1, on the reverse strand, counting down.
CAAAATGGGTACATGCGCTGCTACAGATCTCGTCAGTCATGGCTATCATAAATGATTCCACAGCGCGCGAGGTTTCTCACAGCGCTATCAAGACGGGGGAATTACAGAGAGACAGAGCGCGAGAGACAAATACAGAGCGAGAAAAGACAAAAAGAGAGATGGAGAGGGCGCCCAAAAAATTATCTGGGGCTCAGAATAGAAAAAGGAGGAGGGAAAGGGAGAAAACATGTCGAGAGATGAGGGTGAAGATGACAGCTTCGATGAGAGACTTCAGGTAGGAATCAGTCCTAAGCAGACTAGCTAACGTAAGCTAACCTTAGTATGCTTAGTTTACTGAGACATATAGGCTATGGGGAAAGGCCTTAGTACATCGTAAATGTGTGCTGTTGATTAGATTTAGATTAAGATTAATGCCCATCTTTATCAGGACATGTGACGTGGACGATACGAAACTGAGAAACAGTTACCGACTTTTTTTCCCGCTGTTCATATAAACCTCAAGTTTCCATACCGTTAGCATCTTTGCTTATTTTAGAGGCCGTTCAGCCCATCTTGTGATACCAGAGCCTGTTTTGAAAAGAAACTCACTCTTTTGTGCGTCTTCGTGTACTTATGCAAGGCAGTAACTTTTTGTACTGACAGTCAGCCAGTTTATCGGCTAACGCTAATTTGTTCCATATTGCCATTTGACCAGAAGTGCATAGTTTGCATACTTAGGTGCATACTTAAGTAGTTTTTTTTTTTTTTTTTGAGGATTTGTACTTTACTTGAGTTGTTTTTTTTTTTTTTAAACCGAGACTTTTACTTTTACTCCACTGCATTTAAAAGATAGAAAATATACTTTCACTTCGTTACTTTGACACCGGCCACTTCGTTACTCGTTACAATTTAAAATATGAATGTAATTCATCATTTAAGGATTATCTGGATTTGGCGTGTTCGAGAAGAACAACGGTGCTCGGCAGGGTATCTTTGTGCAGATGTATCCGCCAGCGGACATGGAGCTGCAGATTTATGCATGCAGTTACAGTATTCTGTCACTAGATGGCACACCAGGATCAGTTATTGAATATTCAAGCAAGCTGAGCTCGAACAAAGTTTAGAATATGGACGAGTTCACTCCAATCCCTGTTTTTCAGGAGTTGCCTGAATAAAACTGAATAAAACTTAGGACGGTGTAAACTGCAAGTGCAGGTGCGCATATGCAGGTGCGTGTGAAATTGAATCCAGGACTAAATGGACTTTCTTATGGAGTAAGCGATAAGAAACACCTTGATGTTTGACCTAATTCACACACACACCTGCACACCCACGCCTGCACCTGAGATACCCTAATTTTGTGAAACTAAACAACCTTTTGTTTGTTTTATTGAGTCTATCATTTAGGAGCCCATTGCAGCCTTTATGCATATGATTGCTCGAATTCTTCTCTATGAATATATTTCTAGATTTATAAAACAGACCGCTTTCTCATCTGTGCCGTACTAATTATATTTTTTAAAGCTCAAACCTTTACCATTTTCACGAGACCTGACTAACCTATCAAATTATAGATTATGCACGTGTCCAGGATAGCTTATCACTCAAACGCTCCTCCTTATGTCCCATTTTTTGCCGTTCGCAGTCCAAAAAATTCGTACCGGCATAATTTACTGATTCGTGTAAACCGATTTTCAATTATGGCGTATGTTCAGTAGATTCACTCATTAGGGCATCGAATCTTATTTAAATGAATAAAACAAACAAACGGCGTATAAATGTTTCTACATTAACGAATGTAATGTTTTGTAATCAGTCGGTTGCATTTTCTGTTTGTTGCTTTGTCATTAACACAGGTTGGTGTTATGATGGAAAAAGTGACCCGGGTACCCTGTGGTGGCATCAATGTTCGCGTGACTTTGTAGAATATTTTAATGAGTGCCCAAATATTTTATTACAGATATTGGTAGAATAAAGTCTCGCCTTTATGTTATTTGTGATTGAATTTGAATTGCGTGTAGTATTGGAGGGATGAACTAGTCCTTTACCAATTTGCTGATACCTTCCAGGCCAGCATTAGGTCGACAAATCTTATTTCAATGGTTTAAACCAAAGAAAAAAATAGGTAAATTGTTTTAATATTAATAAATCTAATCGTTTGTAACCGTTTTGATGCATTTTCTGCCTGTTGTCGCGTCATAATCACGTATTGGGAGAGCTGTAGTCGGGGAAAAAAATGAAGCGGGTACCTTGTGCTGGCGCCAATGTTTGCGTGGCTACTGTGGAATATTTTAATGAGTGCCCAAAGATTTTATTGCACATATCAGTAGTATAAAGTCTCACCTTTATGCTGATGTACTCAGTTTCCTGATCCACCCTCCAGCATTGGAGATATTTGGGCTTGAAATTTGTGTCTTTTGCCAGTTTCACCAATTGGCCGAGAGGGGGGTTTTGATTTGCAGCCCTTCATTTACAGGAGTTAATCGCAGGAATATAAAGTGTTGGCAATCAATAGTCAAAGGGCAGAACAATATTCCAACAAAATATCAAATGATTTGAATAATTCTTTTTGCAACAGAGCCTCGTAGTTTTGGTCTATTTTTTGAGTGATTTTTTCTGGCATTTTCGTGAAAAAACCAAGGGGGTGGTCAGCTCCCCCCGGTTTACACCAAATTTCCTTAGACTTGGCCTGAAGTAGTTTTAGAGGGACCCCTTCAAACTGGCCAAATTTCATCAAAATCGGTGAGACGGCATGTGCCACCCCTGCCTGGTCCTATCGTGGACGCACTCTTAAGTACACTTAATGTGAACTACGTTAAGACTTTTACTCAAGTCATTTTCTTATGGGTAACTTCAACTTTTACCAAAGTAACTTTCAGTTATGATACTTCTACTTTTACTTAGTTATTTTTTTCCAGTACTTTATACACCTCTGCATTTGACTGTACTGTAGAGTTGTTTCTTACCTCCGCTAATAAGAGCAACTTCAACACATTTATGTAGAAACACACACCAGACTCAATCTGTTATACAGCTCTTAACCCTTAGGGTGCCGAAATCAATTTTTAAACGCTTAAACCATTTAAATATCTTGAATTTTTTGAAAACCTATCATGCGGTGACTTGTTGAAAAGAGCTCCGCTGCGGGAGCTCTTTTCAACAAGTTGCCACATGATTGGTTTTCAAAAGCATTGATTTTATTTCATTGTATCAGAGAGCGGCAAATGCTGCCTTTGGCGCTTTAAGGGTTAAAATGGTCTTTACAGTGCAGGAATTTCGCAATTTCCTGTCTGTGGTTTAAAAAGTTCAATGTTGCAGGAGCATCATGTTTAATTCATGCCAATTGACCGTTCATTTGTATGGCTTCCTTTTGATGGTCAAACCAGGTGTTTCTTCCCAGTATTTGTAACCTCTGCTTCGATGCAATGAAAATGAAATATAGAATGACTGTAATGATCAGAACTGTACAGTAATGCCATGTAATGATTAAATTTTGTCCACACACTTGTACATGATATATGCAATTGACTTTTATGCCAGTAGGATGGAGTGAGGTGTGGGTGTAGGTGTTGGGGGGGCGCTGTTGTTGCATACCCCCCCAAAAAATGGGTAGCTGCGCCCCTGGCTTGATTGTTAATCAGGCAAACTTGATCGCAAACAGTTTAAGAGCAAGTATGCGGGAAAGGGTGATGTTACTGAAGGCCTTCCTGACATCTGACGGCACGCCACTGCACGCAGCTAATAGTCCAATATATTTGCGGATGTTAAAAGTCATTCCTAATACACTTGATTAATTTACTATTGTTTTCAAATAAACCTTACCGTAATTCAAACTATAGGAAAATAATATACCAAGTCGTACTGCCAACGCGATCTTGTGATAATACCGCATCGTCAGGAATGGCATCAGCTGCATGTCCCGCTTGGTCCTGGATTTCTTGCCTTGCTGGTGGCTCATACATGTAGGGTTGAGGACCATTGTATTCCTCCGTATCTGTCACATCAAGAACTAATTCTGTCACCTGATTCCTCATCACTCCAGTCGTAATCTAGTTGGAATTCCTGCTAGATTCACTTAAACTGTATGACACCATGTTGACCTTGCCTGTTTGTGTTCTAGCGCTGATGTCATGCTTACTTCAGGTGCGCTCGGGCCGGGGTCGGCATGTTCCGCCGAAGGTGATCAATAAATTTAATTTGCAGCGATCTGCGATCGACTTTTGTAAAAAATAAAGTAGTTTTGTGATCTTTGAGTAATTCTCTACCATATAATGATTGCCTATCCCCTAGGGTTTTCATGCTCTTTAAAATGCAACATGCAAAAGAGGGTAGAAATGGTTGGTTGATGATGGAAACAATTGTGGGTTTGAAAGCCACTACACATCCTGATCTTGTGTCCTTTCCCTTCCTACTTCCTGTGTCCAGGCAACGCATTCAGCAGGTCGCTAAAGGTGTCAAGGCTGAAGAAGCCAATGATGTGCTCGACGAGCCCAACCATGGGAAGCCTGGCCCCGCCCGCATTCGCTATTGTCTGAAGTCACACCGTCCAATCCTGGAGTGAAATCAAGGGGTGGGGGGTGGGGGAGTTTGGAGGGCAGTCACTAAATTTTAGGTATCGCAATTAAATTTCAAAACATTGCCGCTGGTGCAGCTGTTGCTACTCTCGCCAAATCCTTGCGTGCGATTGGCTGATGCGCGGGAGGTTAACTAAGGTCAGTTCTTCATGTCAAAATGTGCACTTCTGGAAAATGCAGCGACCATTACTCTTCGCTAGCGATACAATGCCAGGTCCGTGTACAATATACACTTATGGTATATGCTTCCATGTGATATATAACATACAATATATGGTCAAGTCTCCAGAAAAAAGAAAAATCATGAACATTTCCAAAATAGTAACTCGCTTGTGTTGCTTGTAGCATGAAAATGCAAAGAGAAAACCAGTTTTGCATGCTGAAACCACTGACTGTATACAGTCTGGCTGGAAACGGAGGTGTGTGTCACGATTTGGAGATTTGATTGCGATCTCTCGAATTAGGTAGTGTGAGACAATAGTTTGTTTATGTGTGTGGTGTGTGACTTTTAAAAAATCTAATTAGCTGTAATCTGCTTTATTGGGGATCTTGCCTATATTTTCCTTAACAGATTTTCAGGTTTCCTTGGCATATATTGTGATGGAATTTGACTACTGCTTGAATGCATTAACTATACTACACATTTGCGTATTAAGAGCTTTACAGAAAATAAAGAAGTGCTGTTTTGTTCTACATGGTAGACAGGGAAAGAGGAACTGTTTCACTGCAGAAGGTCCCAAGCAATAAGTGGACGTGAACAGGTTCATAAGACGCATGTGCGAGCAACGCTTAAGCAAGATTAGCTAGACCACAGTAATCCTGTTGAGCATAGTGTTAAAGAAGTATAAAAACTGTCCTTTTTCTGACCTGAGGTCATAAGATGATGTCTGTTCAGAAATGGGTCTCTGGAGGAAAAAAGTCATCCAGTTGTGCTTAGTACAGCATATAAGCTGCTTGGCTGCTTGCCGTAGAAAATTCCAGAAGTCTCCGCCTAAAATGTATAAATGTGCTGTGATGATGATTCCTCTTTGGAGAACTCTTCCTGCATTACTGGGAGCCAAACCCTGTGTTGCTGGCTGGTTGTATTGTTTTCCCTTCTTGCAAGAATAAAGGACCATTGCATTTGCAACTCGGAGAAACAACTTGTCTTCATTCCTCACCGTTTATGCAACAAATTTGAATTTCCATGACAAACTCATGAAAGGTACTCTAGTTTGTCTGATTTCATTGACCAGGCATATAAATAAATCCAACCTAAGTTTTAACACCAGAAGGACTGTCAGATTCCCAAGACACTCTTCCAGGTTTGGCTAGAAGTGTTATACCCCTATAGTTCAGCCAGTTCTTATTTTTGGTCTCCATTCATGGTTGATTTTTCTTTGGATACGGGCATTCGCCCCAGCCCAAGTAGCCAACAGTTTTTATGCCTGCCGCCCGTCCTGAGATCTTTGCAGCTCAGTAACCTGGTCATTCTGCATTGATTTCGGGGACCACAAGCCTCTCCACCAGGACACAATTACTGTCTCGGGGAGGAAAATTTGCATTTCATTTTATAATACCAAGCCAAGGCAGCACTGGGTGAAGTCTCTGAATGTGTCATTATTGACCAAATGCATTTTTGTAGGGCAAGGGTTTCAACGATTAGAAGTTATGTTAATTTACCCAGGTCATTATTGTGAACAAGTTTTTATTTCCCTCTCAAAAATTAACTGTTTGCAAAACATCACAGTGTGAGCGTGTTGGAGAAATTCGCCATCAGGGCTGTCTGCTGGAAAGCCTTTTAAAAGTGGTTAACATTGTGAAAGGGTCTATTTTTGACAAAAACCATGATCTTTTCCAAAACCTAACCAAGTAGTTTTGTTTCCTAAATCTGACCAAGTCGTTTTGTAGCCTGAATTTAATTAAACTTACTGAAAACGGAAAATCATAAATAAAATTGAAAATAATGTAAACCAAGTCTAAAAGTCGAAATAATCAGTGGGTCTCACATGGGATATGACTCTTCATCACTAACAGTACATGGCAGTCAAATGCTTAACCCATTCATCCACCTCAACGTCTTCGCTCTTCGGACTGCTCGGCTCTTAATGCTACAAAGTACATCGCCTGCCCTCCTAAAGGCTTTCTGCCTGATGACAATTTCCCCAAAAGCTAACTGGCTTTCTGAAATCCTGTTAAATAAATCTTTGTCACCAAGGGGTGGAACCCTTCATGTAAAGCACTCAGGGTGTATCTCAATTCTCTTATTAGACGTTTCCTGGTCCCTCGCTCTTTGACCCTCGCTTGTGTGACAGTCGTGGCACCAGTGTGACGTTCGTTTATGTAACAGTCTCCTTTTGTTTTGTGTATGTGGATCTGCTTGTATACGGGGAAACCAGCACAAATTCACATGGGCATCTTGACAGCATGGACAGAGACATTAAACAGGCCCACAGCATTTATCCAAAGTCCTGCTTTTTTTTAAATGTTCTTTTTTTTCTGTGATCATATAGTGGAATGTTATTTTCACAAAAACATGACATTACATGTCTTACAGTTGATCGTTTGTTATTCAGCATGAATTTTTGAACAAATACCACTAAGGCTTGAGGCTTCTAAGCCAAGGATTTTTCCTGTACATTCATGATGATAAAGTCATCAGAAAAAGGTATTATACCTCAGGAAAAATGCTGGAAAGCGTGAGCATTTAAATAATTTATCACTTTGTTTTTTGTATCTTGGTGAGCTGTATGTATTTACCGACTTGGTGACTTTTTCTCTTTTCCTCTGAGGACGTTTCATAACGGTGATTAGTTCTGGTTATAGGTGCATGTCGGGTGTGGGTCATTTTGCCTCACGAGAAAATCAGCATAGTTCACTAGTTCACAAACTTCGAAGGATTTTTTTTTTCCCTTTAACGCATGTTACATAAACGCTCCTATTAGGGCTGTGTCCGTCAGCACCATGGACAGGGACAAATAGCTCGCCCCTGTCATGGTTTGTGAGGCGTGTGTGTGTTTTGAATTTTTCTTTGTGGCTCTCGTCCCGGGACGAGATCGAATTCCTTTTCAATCGGATTCTTTTCCCAGCTGGCTGATTGAACTGGGGCGGCGCTTCCCAGGACTATAAAGCCGGAAGTCTGCCACGCCTCCTTTGCTAGAGTGTCTGTTTGTAGCGAAGCACTATAGCCGAAGATATCTCTAGTCAGGATTTGTATGACTTTATATTTTCCAGTTATTATTGGAGTTCCTTCCGCTTTAGGAATTTTCCCTTTTCTACTTTTTTTCTCTCTCGCATTGCTTCTGTTTTTCGGACTATTATACATCCTTTGGAAGCATGAGTACTTTCTGGTGGTCTGTATAATTCTCTGTGTTTGTCTTGTGTCAGTACTGCTCGTTCTCTCTCTGGCTGCTGCACTTGGCCTCTCAATTTTACCAGCCATCACAGCCCCCTTCTGTAGTTCACCTTCTCCAGCGCGAGAACGGCCGGGTCTCTTATCGCGAAGTGCACATGCGCAGTATTCACTTTGATTATGCAAGCCCTCTCAACAACTTAACACGCCATTCACCCACTGATGTACCAGTTTTGAACTTGCCTAAGAAAGTTTTACCGGAAGTATTAAAATGGACACAATATAGTTTCCACTTCTGTGCGTTTCTGCATCAGGTGAGGACTTCAAAATGCATTCTTACCCCCAAAAAATAATCTAAAAAGAAAAAAAAAAATTCACTCTTCAAGGTCCCTTATTATGCCACCAGGTGCACAGCTAATTATCCATTATGAGCCAGTTCAAAGTCTCTCTTACCTGACATCACAAGGGGGAGTGACCACCCAGAATAATGAAATCTGATTGACTGCTTTGCTGAAGGTGGTCAGTTCTTCTTGCCTCCGGTTGGTTATATCCCCATGTGATGTCAAGAGGGAAAATATTTTGAAATGGCTTGTAATAACTAATTAGCTGTGCACCTGGTGACATGATAGGACACCTTGAAATGCAACTCTCAAGGTTCCTGCTCCAAGCAAACAGGAAAATCCAAAACACATAATGAAGTGAAATGAAGCTAAATTGAAAAGCTGCCACTTTATTAGCAGTTCTGCACCACAGTTAATTAATTTTGCATTTTATCCAGCTTGTTAATCCCCCACAATATTGTTGTGGCCTTTGTTTAAATTGGATACACCAAAGGGCTTAAACGTTACACCCACTCACAGATGAAGCAAATTAGATTGATTATCTTGTAACAACAGCGCATGTCAAGATTTGAAGACAGACCTGAAGTCGCAAGCACACAGACTGTTCTTGTCGTCAACATGGTGGATGCGGAAGAAAATGTGACCTGAGCAACATTGACAGGGCTTCATTGTTATGACCAGACGAGCGGGTCAGAGCATCGGTGAAGCCGGGACGTTTCAGTCCACAGCGGTGAGGACCTACAGCAGGAGAGACAAACCATGAACTGGCAACAGGGTGTTGGGCACCTAAGGCATATCAGTGCAACGATCGGCAAAGAAGGGTATCCCATATGATTTAAACTGACAGAAGAACTTCTCTGGCACAATTTGCAGAAAATTTTAATGATACTTATGAGAGAAATGTATCTCAAAGTAAAGTTAATCATAACTTACTGTGTTTAGCGCTTTGCTAATCAGATTGCTCATTCCAACCCTGGTCCACCACCTAAAGAGCTTACAATGGGCGGATACTAGAATTTGACCTGGGAACAAATCAAGAAGGGCAGCTGGTCATGTTCTCTTTTACATCATGTGTATATGTGCATCATTTAACTGGGGAAGAAATGGCATCAGAATGCCCTGTGGGGAGAGGACAAGCTGGTGGAGAGGATGCCATGCTATGGGGCGTGTTCTGCAGAGCTATTTTGGCCTCACAAGGGAGACCCTCAGAATATTGGGCAGGTGGTTTTAATGTTGTGGCTGATCAGTGCATATGAGGCTGACACTTGATAAAATGTTCGCACCATCTGTATTTAGCCCAGAGGCAAGTACTGTGCGTATTAAAACAAACAAGGCCTCTCTTTGTCAGGTTCATTCTCTGAATATTATGCAAGATAAAGCACTTAACTCACCTTTTGTTTTGTAAGCCAGCTGCAGTCATTTGGGCCACACACACGCACATGCGCACAAGGATGGACACACACACACACACAATTTCTGACAAAGGTAGTAAATTCAAGCTATGTATTTGGAATAGTCAAAAACAAGCAACCTTAAGTGTCATCTTTGATGGCGTGAAATTGTGGTTGTGCTAAAGTAACTCTTGCCTTCAAGTAAGCTGATATACAGTGCTTAACAAATTTATTAGACCACCAGTCATTTAAAAAAAGAACACGAATATTTCAGAAATTTGTCAAAAACTCATTAAAAACTGAAAATTATTTTGTTATTTCTTCGGCAAATAACGAACTGAAACCACTAAATAGTCCTTATTCACAAATAAAAACCAAAAAAAAAAAAAAAAAACAACTATATTTTGTATGGCCTCCTTTGGCCTTAATAACAGCTTGCATTCTAGCAGTCAACCACTAAAACTAATTCTTATTTACAGGAATGCGAGAAAATATCTGTTCGTGGGCTGAGAATTAACTGGATCTATCTCCTCTTTTTGCTTAATGAAGAAAATGTGATGTGAAATTTTGCTGCATCATAATTTCTCACTCCAAGTGTACTTCTCAGATATTTATATTCAGGGGAGTTATTGGGACCGAATGGTGAAATATTATGCAGTTCTACCTTTGGTAGAATGATTTTAGGTAGGGGATCTCGGAAAATTTAATGGAGATAGACCTTTGGAATTTTCAAAATGTCATAAATTTCACAGGTATATGGTTCTATCTCCTAGATAGCTCCTTTTCAGAAATGTTTAGCCACACAGTTTTATGTCCAGCCTTGTGGTTTTTTTAAGAAGAACACAACAATGTAACTCTACCCAAATCTGCAAATTACATGTCCATGGTAAAAGGTGATACAGAATTAGATTTGATTAGATTAGATTAGATAAACTTTAATGTCCCCGTAGGGAAATTCGTTCTGGACTTCCCATCCCGCAGTTTACAATAACATGACAATAAGACAAACAAACAATGTATAATATTTAAAGGTTACCAATTATGCCATTTTTCCAAGTTTATATTTTGGTCTTTGACTCCCCTAGAGTACTCCTGATCGCGGCAAAGTAAAGAAAAGGGTTCTTATTTCGCTCATACTGCCATCCTCAAAAACCCCATTTGTAGTCCATAGTGGTCTCGCTCTGTGGAGGGGCGGAGTTCGGGGGGAGGCAGCAAAACCCCCGTTTCCCCCCCTCGAGAAATTGGGCCCCGATTGGAAAAAGGGGGAAATTCCCATCTTTCATGTGTATAGATCTAATGAAATGCTTTTTAATAAGGGGGCGCGAAAAAGGGGGCGCCAAAGTTGGCACAAAAAGTTGGGTAGGGACAGTTTTAAGCACGGGTTCCGTTTTACCAGTAGGAGAAAT